>NEWO01001557.1:9511-33291 GCA_003013225.1 Phalaenopsis aphrodite
TAAACCCCAGCTTGGGCTAAGGGACCATCTGCATGAGTCTCCCAAAGGATCAAGGGATCAAAGTCAAGAAATTTTAGGTTTAGGGTTGTGAGTGATTGTGGGTGAGAGTGAGTGTAGGTGAGTGAACTAGCTCTAGACCAACACCCAGGGTAAACCTTAAGGTCAGGCAGTCCATGGGGGACTCTCCTTGAGCTTCCTCATAGTGACCCCACCTACTAAGTGCTAGAGGTTAAGACCAAGATGTGGAACTTCAAATTGAGCAAAGAAGAGGGTAGAATTTCTAATGGTGAGGGTTCCTTTTCTAGTTCTCTAGGAATAGTCAATAGGAAAGTCCTATGGCTAGACCCTAGGCTACTAAAGAGGAAAAACTAAACCTCAACCAAAAGTGAGGTCAATAGATACCAAACATATATAAAAATAAACTGTATCATATCATCAAAAGTGAAGTAGAAAAACCGCTGATTCCACCGACCCATAAATCTTGATAATTTTTCTCATCCAAGTGATTAGATCCTTAAAATGTTTTGATAATGAATTATAAAATATTACCTTAAAATGGAGAGAAAAATTATTTCTATACCAAGAATTATCATACAAAGTGATTAGAAATATATTGAGATCCATGATGGATATCAAACCTATCATAAAAAATTATTCTCCCAATGAGTTCAAATAAGTCTTCAGATATGGGTTTGTCCCTCTTTATATAAGAGAAAAATGAAAAAATGTTTTATAAATTTAAAACAAGAAATAAAGATTGTGATTCAATATGAATCATAATATACATATTAGTTGAGATACCCTCTATGATTCATTATTAGTCTAAGTGAGCAATGCTACATATTGTTAAGGCCTTTGATTCATCTACATACCAAAGGTTTTATTGGTTTACTAGAAAGTGCTATATTTTCAAAGCAGGATATGGAGGTGATAAGATAAAAATGGAAGAATATTCTTAAAATTTAACCAGTAGATGTTAAGAAGCAATCAATTTAAAAATCAAAAGTTAATTCTAAAACTATAATAGCAACACCAAATCAATAGTTGATACCATCTTGTTCCACTTATGGCAAGACATATTCTAGAAAATGTGTGTGCTAAAATATAGAATGTGATATCAATATGATTAGTAAGGAAACAAAAAAGATTTCCAATGATTGTTCAAGGTGTCAGGGTATGATGAGTTATTCATAAACTTTAACAAACTAGGTAGTGGAAGGCATATTTTGAATAAACCTGTATTAAGAAAATAGGTGAATCATTTGGAAGCAATGACACTTACAACACAATACAAATCAAAACCTTAGACTTACTTAGAACAAGCCCAGGACACTTACAAACACAGGAGGAAAATCCCTCCAAAACACTTTTCAACCCTAGAACACACACCAAAAATCACCATCAGGAGAACTCCTCTTCACAAACTATTATTTTTCTCTTAAAATTCCCTTCAAATGCTCTTAAAACTGCCATTAAACCTCTCTAAAATTGCTCTGAACCGTCTTAAAACCGTCCATAATTCGGTCCTGATGCCTGGGCACCACTCTATTATGGTTCCATGACCTTGGCCTTCAGGGCTGGCGCTATGGAGCCTAAGTGCCAACCTCTCGGGTTGCACTTTACTTGATTGATGCATAGGCGCCACACTGATCTAGTTCCATAGCCTTGGTATTTAGGATTGAGGTCTTGGTGCCTAGTGCTTGGCACCTTGGCGCTCAGTGCTTAGTGCTCTGGCGCCATTCTCTCAGTTTCCAGGCTTGGATAGCACCTAGGCACCCATTACTTGGCTCCATGACCCCAACTTTCACAAACTATTTTTTCTTCACATTTTTCTCTTTTTGCTCCATGTTTCTTCCACTTTGTTCCACTCCTAATACCCGTTATTTTGTAGGAAAAACATACAAATACATTTCCTTAAAGTGCAATTTTGATCAAAAAGATGTGCAAAATATAAGGAAATTCATGGAATTTTTTCATACATCAAAATCCCCCAAACATAAATTTTACTTGTCCTCAAGTAACACCATAACTTTAAAAACTAGATTAGTTGATTTGAGAGGTTTCATTAAAATTTCATACAATTTTGCCTCAAAAATGTCATAGTGCAACTTAGGAGAAATTCTAGTAAATCAGTTTAGTATTATGGTGCAGAAACATCTTGTATTCAACTTAGAAATCCTGATTTTCTATTTACTTCAAAATTTATTGAACTTTGTCAAACTTTGGACCCCTACAAAGTATAAAAAAATAATTTAAGCACTCTATTGATAAAAATATCACTAATACTATTTTGAAATAAAAACAAGCTTAAGATTGAATCTAAGTCTTTTTTCCTTTAAAAGGTTCAAGTGAAACTAATTTTTGATTATGCTTCTCCTCAAGCTTCTTCTCACATTTCATATCCTTTTCTTTTCTTGTACTTTTCTATCGTTTCTTTTTTTTCTTTCAGGATCATTTTCAATCTGTACTATTTTAATGTGAGAATCACTATATCTGGATAGACCTTTAATAGTTTTGAATTTCACTATCCTCCTCATAAAGTTGAAAACCCACCATCACTTTCCTTCACTTTCAAAATTGTAAGTATTTATTTGAAATAGGTTGCAATAGAAGCTCAATTCCTGAAAAATATAAATTTAAGAACCCTAGTTTTTNAACTTGTTGATAATCTTATCTAATAATGCATCAACAGGAGTACAACTTGAGTAAAAATAATCAGAATCATCCTCCAAAGAATATAACACATTAATACGAGAAGGTGAGATTTCCAATGATTTTCCTCGTACAAACACTGATCCATTATTTGCTTCATGGAGATTAGCGTAGAATTCTCTAACTACTGATATCAGCATTAGGAGTGTCATAACAAAACTTCTTCCATGTCTTTTTAACAATTATTTTCTCCAGCAGCCCCTCAGGATTAATAAAACCTCTTTTAGTAATCATTTTCTTCATTATGAAATGATCATTGTATCACTCCTGAGCATTGGAGCTTACAAATGTCTTTTTGTCAAATGAGGTACTTACTTTGCTACCCATGATTTTTAGAGCATAGAAGAAGAAAAATAATGGAGTGAAGTAGATCCTATGGGTGGATGCATACAATATGTAATTTATGGGCTCAATCAAGATTTTCCTAGAAAATATGATAGCTATTATAACTTTCAGTTTGATTTTATCCCATCACTTTTAACTAAATATGAAGTGATTTTGAACATTTATTGGTTGACAAAGTACAATGCCACTAGAGAAAGTTAATAAAAAGATTTAATTTTAAATTTTCTAATAATAAGTTATTTTTAGTACAAGAAAAGGATAATATAATTAATAATCAACTTAATTATGTAGAAAAAAAGCATAAAAATTTAAGAATTATTTATTTTTGACTAAATTATAAGTAGTGAAAGATGCAGTCAGGGACACAAATATTATTCCAATGTTGAATAAGTTTGTTGATATTTTTCCTAAGGAACTTACATGTTTTGCTGAGAAAGGAAAGTAGATTTTAAAGTTGATGTTCAACTAAAAAATAATGTATTGCTACAAAACCTTTTAGAATAATCATTAAGGAGTTATAAGAATTGAAAAGTTAGTTATATGTGCCAATCTGCAAGGATTTTACATGCCCAATATATCATAATTGAGTGCACCTATTCAGTTTATTAAGAATAAAGACTATACCCCTTGGAGTTAAATAAGGAGACTCATAAAAATGAATAACCTCTCTATAGGATTGATGATTTATTTGATTAACTATAAAGAGCTTCTATATTTGTAAGAATTAATTTCAAATCCAATTACCATTAAGTTTGAGTGAAATAAAGGATATGATAAAATAATATTTGACACAAGCTATGTGCATTATAAATTTTTGTTATGCCTTTTGAGTTGACTAATATCTTTGTAGTAATTGTGGTTATGATGTCTAAAATTAATAAGACTTATCTTGATCAGTTTGTAATATTGTTTATTGATGATATATTGGTCTATTATAAGAATGATAATGGTCTAGTCAAACTTTTGAGAAATAATTTAAACGTTTTGACAAATCATTTGCTAAATTTTTAAATATGATTTTTTTGCTGAAGAGCATTATATTTGGGGCATACTATTAATGGTGTAGGTATATTAAAAAATCCAAAAAAATGAGTGGCAATAGAATGACGAATACCAATCAGTGTGAATAAGGATAAATTTTAGGATCAGTTGGTTATTATAAAAAGATACTTTTTTGAAAATTTAGTTAAAATCTAAAAGATGTTATCTAAAGGAGTTAGGCCATATAAAATATAATTGTCCAATGATTGCACAAGGTGATAGAGTAAAGAGAGGTGTTCAAAAATTACAACGAACCCAATTCAGAGAGAATATTTTGAACAAACTAACATTAAAAATTAAAGGGAGAATCATCTACATGCATTCAAAGAGTATTGCTAGCAGAAGTTTGTGCTTTCACATATCAAGATGCTAGAGAATCTCTAAACATGCTAACATGTATGTTTCTTTTTACAAATATCTTGGCTAGAGTAGTTGTTTAATATTCATGCATCACATTCATGTATATTCAATTTGTTTTATGATAAATTACATTTGAATTGTATTTATTTTGTTCATGTTATTAGTATTATGTTATTGTCTGCAAATTCTTTGTTGGCTAGTACTTCATATTTGTAGATATTATGATAGTTAGAAGGATTTTTTAATTTTGATTTAAGTTTTTATTTATAACTAAATTTGAAGTAATGTTATGCATGAATTAATTTATAACATACTGTGTAACTATATATTGTTGGACAAAATGAGTCAAATTTATTTTCCTAATGATAAGTCATTTTACTAATTTTAATTTAATTGAGGGCAATAAATGAATAAAAACTAAGGAATTTATAAATTTGGCTTAATTATAAGCAGCCAAATATGCAATTAGGGACATACATATTATTCCATTGTTGAATAAATTTTTTGACATTTTTCCATAGGAATTGGCTATTTTCTACTAAAATGAAATGTAGAATAATGTCTAACAAAAAATTGCACCTATTATGAAAACAACTTATTGAATGGCCACTAAAGTAGTATAGGAATGGAAAAGATTTTCATTATAGCTAATTGAGATTGCATTTGTCATACCTAGTACATCCTCATGGACTGTTCAAGTTATTATTGTTAAGAAGAAAGATAGTTTGATGCATTAATACATTTGCTAAAAAGAGTTAAATAAGAAAATTGCTGAAATTAAGTATACTCCTCATAAGAATGTTTCGGTCAGCTAGAAATAGCTTCTATGTTTTTAATAGTTAATTTGAGATTTAAGCATCTTTAAATTAGATTCATAAAGAATGATATAGAGAATAACATTGGGTATGAGGATTATAAATTTTTTTATACCTTTTAAGTTCACAAATGCCCTAGTAGTTCTTATTGATGTAATGAATAGAATTTTTAAGCCTTATCTTAATTAGTTGGTGATAGATGATATATTATCCTATTCCAAAAATGACTATTATTATGCCAAACATTTGAGAATTATTTTAAACTTATTTAGGGAATACAATTAATTTGCTAAAATTTTAAATTTTATATTTTGGTGGATGAGCATTATTTTTTTGGAGCATATTAATTATTAGTGACACAAGTCTATGTGTAAATCTAAGAAAAAAAGAGTAGTAATATAATAAATAAGGTTGAGTAGTGTAACAGAGGCTTGTTGACCTCATTTTTCGTGAGGTCTAGTCTTTCTTCTTTAGAAGTGTAGGATCTTGCCATAGAACTTTCCTGTTGACTATCCTAGAGGACTAGTGATGAATCTCACCCTCATAGAAATTCTAAACACTTCCTTATTCTTTTCTTGAGTTTCATATGTTAGTTCTAACTTCTAGTACAAAGAAGATTGAAACCAACATAGGCAAGCTCAGGGAAAATTCCTAAAGGACCACTTTAACTTTGTATGGCTTGGACTTTAACACACACACACTTGAACCTATCACAAACTCACACATCTCCAAACCCTAAAATTACTTACACTGGACCTAGCCCCTAACTCCTTTGGAAATTCATATGGGTGGTTCCCAAGCTCTTTGTCTTTGGTTAAGGTAGCTATGACCAACATATGGAGGATCCAAAATGGGTTCTCCTATGAACCTTATAGCTTTAGGAAGGCTATCAATGGCTTGCATGTTCGCTCTACCCTCAAATTACCCCAAAATTTCCAAAAATACCCAAAGTAGTCAAAATCCCAAATTACACTTAAAGCCCCTCCAAAACAAATTTAAACTAGTTCAAAGCCAGCAACATTTAATTACAAGCCCAACTTTGACCAATTCACCTAAGTGCCCAGAATTCCTCCAAAAATTACCAAATTCCCTTAAAATTGTCAAAACACCCAAAATCCACCATAATTCCCAAATAGCCCCAGTTTACACCAAATTCATTTTAAATTCACCCAATTTAAAAATCAAGCTCAATTCCACCAATTTTCAAACCCAAAACCAAATTCAAATCAAACCACCACAAATTAACCCTAAATCCAAATTTCCACCAAATTGAACCAATGAGCCAAAATCAAACCCAACCAAATCCAAGTCCTAAGTTTCATCATGAAAAACCCTAAATTTCATTTAATCCAAAATTAACCCTCTCATTTCTAATTTCAAAAGTCCGTCATGGTTACTTTCAAAATCCCTCCCTACTTGATTTTTAAGAGCCCTTGTTCAAAATTCCAAAAATTCCATCACCTTAATTAAATTTAAAAGCCCACATGACAATTTTATCTTCACCATCCATCTATCTAAGTCAAACCTCAAACCATAGATCATCTCATACTTGATTAAATCATCCCATATTTGGATTTATACAAACACCCCACTAATATCCCCAAAATTCCAAAATCCTTTTCCATGAAAGTTGGCTAAGCCACATGCAAGCTATGGAGTCTTCTCCAAGCCATAGTTGAGCCATAGAAGCCATGAAAAGTCCATCTTGCCCTAGGTGGAAAAAGGTGGGCTTCTCCCCCGCCCCCTCCCCCACAAGGTCACTTAAGCAAAGCTTTAATGCACATTCTTTATGCCAAATCAATCACCCATGCCCCAAAAAGTTGACCCATCAGCTCCAACCACCTTGGGCTTGACCACAAGCTATTTCCATGGGGTTGAACCCATGGTTGACCCAACCTAACCCATACTCATGACCCCTTTTGGAAAATTTCAATTACTCATGGTTGGACCCAATTGACCTGACATCTCCCCACATTTGACCTCCCACAATGTGGAGGAGATCTTTGTATGGCCAACCAACCACCCTATCTGCTAGAAAACACCATGGTCGAAGGGAACCATGTGGCCAAAACCAAAAATTAGACTCATCCAAGTTGGCTCAATTCAATTGGCCACTGGCTCTCTTCTTCCTTCCACCTAAGCAGCCTTTTGGACACCTCAGCTTGCCCAATTGGATTCCCCATCATCCTCTATAAATAAGCCACCTCCTCTCGACCAAAGAAAAGAAGTGAAAAAACTTAAGGGAAACTCTGCCAAAATCATTCCAAACTTTCATTGCACTCATACGAAGCTCATCCCAATAATTTTTTGCCCCACTTCCCCACAGAGAAACCCTAATTTCATCACTAAAATTCAGGGCTTTTTCGGCCATTCTACAAAACCCCGTAAAACTTCAAATTGATTGCTCCAAAAGCTTTACAAGAGCACAAGGAGACTTCCTCAATCAATACCCCTCTCTCCCGAGTACCCTACCATAGTCCTAGACCAAACTTGATTTACCCTTCAATTGAACTCCTAATTAGCCCAACACTAGAGTAAAAAAACACTTGGACGATGTTCGTGGACTCAAGGCAAAGCTCAGGAAGCAATCTAATTGAGGCTACAACTCTCAGACCAAGGTATGGATCAAAATCTTTAATTTTGCCCTCTGTTTGAAACTTTATGAAGAAATTGTGTATTTCATACGCATGTAACCAAATAGATAGGTTTGTCTCATCTAGATGAAGCTATATGAATAAACCCCATGTGATTTGGTTGAGATTCAAATGAGATATTAGGTCTAGAAGATGGACCGCTCTCGGGTTGAGTCTATCGAGGATGATGAACGGATGTCAACCATTCACGTGTGTATTAGACGGACGACTCGGATGGCATCAGACAAGGGAATGGAGCGCAAAAGCTGAGCCGCGTGTTAGCTGACTCAGATGGCGGGGTCGAATTAGAGCTCATTGCTTGGCCTTTCAGCATGTACAAGGATGTGGTGACGCTGACTGGGATAAGTAGATAAATAGGGGTATTTTATGATTTATATAATTATAAAAACCTTAAAAATCCTTAACTTGGTGTAGAAAAATGATAAAAATTAAAGAAAAATAACTTATGTGCTCAGTGAACACAGGAGAATAACATGGACTAGAAATCAAAAGTATTTTCTTATTATTTATTTTTAAATTAATTAAACACTCCAAAATTTCTTTAAATCATAGGTAATTAAATATTAATTGCAATAATATGAAACTTAGGGGGTTCATTCTTCATATGTATAGTGGATGTTCTCTGATTTTTCCAAATTTAGAGGACACCTCTAACATTGAAAACTCTAGTTTTCAAAGTAAGTTACCCTTATTTTCATTAAAATAGTTCTTAAAAATAAAATATAAATTAGTAAGTTACAAAAGTTGGTTTGGTAGGTTACTAAGGTCAGAGGAACTTAGAAAAAATAAAAGTCAAATTTAAAAAACTTAAAACATATTTTTCTATTTTAAAATAAAAAAAACACCAAACATAAGAAAAATACAAAATAACTCATAAAATCACCAAAATTGAAGAAAATGACCGTAGGAAGTCCCTCTAAATTGGTAAAGCCATAAAAATTATTTTAAATTTAAAAATGTATTTTCTAAGTAAATAAGTATTTTTTCTTAGAATAATTATAAAAACTAAAATATGATTCAAAAAATTATAAAATTAGTTTGGAAAATTCCTTAAAACTAGAGCTATCTAAGAAAAAAAAAATTGAAGTTAAAAAAAATTATTTTTAGCCTATTTTCTTAATTATTTATTAATTACAAATACCAAAAATTACAAAAATTCCCAAAATGTGTCAAAATATCATTAATCACTTCCTAACTGAAGAAAACAAATTTAAAACTTTTCATAAATGTTTTAGGTTATAAAAATGCATTGTAAGTAATTAAATGTATTTTCCTCTATTTTTGACTTAAGAATTATAAAAAAAATAAAATAAAATTATGAAATAATAAATGAAGTACAAGGTTTGAAATCATCACAACTTATTCCAACATTAAAGACCAATACTTCTCACAAATTCCAACCAACACTTAATCACTTATCATTTTAAGGAAAAAGATAAAAAAAAATATTTAGATTCATGGAGAAAACACAACAACACCTAAGTTTAAAAGTAGAAATCATGAAAACACACAAGAAGTTTAAATTAAAACCAAATGTAGTCACAAAGATGAAAACTTATCTCAAATTCCTCTCCACCAAACTCTTGAAGTTCCTTTGAATCTCCTCTTCTTTTCTCTTACAATACTCTCTACTAACGTACTACAACTCCTCCATTTCTTCTCTCTAAGACTATCCTAATTAATCTAAGAGAGAGGGACGGTGGCAACTAATTGAGTCTTTCTCAATCATTTGATCCAAGTCTTCTTTTATAATTTTCCAAAAGTTGTTTTGGTGTTTCCTCAAAATGTGCCCACATTCAATGAATCTTCCAAGATTTGCCTCCTTTCAGTAGCCATTTGAATGTATTTTCATGTCCATTAACCATAACCCACTTTTTCACTAAGACTTGCTTCAAACACCCCTTCAAAAATTCATTCATATTCATTGAATCATCAAATAACTACCTCTGAAACTTAAGCGTGAGGTATGTGGCACTTAGGCGCGGTGTTCTCTATTATACTAACGCTTAAAAGCCTGTCCTGAGAGCTTAGGCACACAGTTCTTTTACACATCTTCATTTTTGCTCCAAATTTGATTCTTTTGCACTCCTTTCATCATTTTTCATTCATTTGATTGTACCTGAAATAAAAACACAAAAATATCTTCCAATATCCTAAAAAATAGGTATAAAATGTGTACATAAATGCTATATATTTTAAGTGTATCAAAATTCCCCGAACTTAAAATGTTACTAGTGGTCATCGGAATCGTAGCGTTCGCCTTCGTGAATTCCCATCATCATGTCGTTGGTTTGATATTGTTGTCGGAAGGAGCCACCACTCTGTTTATCTATTTTTATTGCCCTAATCTCTAAGTAACTCATTCTTTTGAATCATGTAAATGATTCTCGGATGTTAAGAAAATAGTAGAAGGAAGGAAAGGGCTAAAAATAGAAAACATGCAAAAAAGAAATGTCAGGATGATCTTCATTATGGCAGACATTATAGAGAAAAAAAATTTCTGTATAAGGAAAACCGCATGAAAAACTTGATAACCAGATATTTAGGTATATTACCTATTTTAAGTTCTTTTTTTCTCCTATAGAAGCAAGCTCCAATAATTAATTACATCTCAGATAGTCAAGGTTATCTAAGAAAACTTCTGATTAACATTAACATTTGTTCTTCTAAGAAATGTCAAGGTCAAGGAAAGAAACATCAAATGCTTATTCCTAGGGTATTATGTTTCTAAGAATCTGATTCTACCCTAAAGATTTTGTTTAATTTTGTTTGTTTATGTCATGTCATGTCATTTTATTGTTGTTTTGTTTTGTTTGATTTTTTTTTGTTTTGTTGTTCTCATTTGGTTTTGAGGTTTTGTAGTTTTGTTATCATTAGTTTGTGGTCGTTGTTTTGTTTTTTTTTGTTGTATTTTTGTTGTTTTGTTGTCATTATTTTGTTGTCATTGTTTTGTTGTTTTGAGATTCACTTTTTCTACGTCAGTATTTTGTACTGCAAAATAGAGTTAGCACACCCTATAAGATGCAAAGTAAATCTAAACCTTAATTTGTTTTATGTATTTAGCAAACTTGCAAAACATAACACAATTAACATGAAATCATGTTTAAATTTGTCATTTTAGTTGGTTGAATAATTTTTAAATGACTCGATCAAGATGTCTATGGCTTTGTCGTCCCAAGGCCAAAAAGTATTTAAATCTACTTAGTCCGAAAGGTGTTTAAATCAGGACCAGAAGATTCTTGTCAGCAACCATAGATTGTGTCGTCTAAAAAATTTTTGTAGATCTGAACACAGTTGTTCAAGTTGCATTCGGTGATTTTTGCTCATTAGGGTTCAATTTAAGTTTTAATATCTTATTTAGATTTTAAGGGTTGGAAAATTTTAGGTTGTTCATGATTTATTAACATATTGAATTTTTTCATTTTTGTCATTCTGTTGTTTACTTTTGGGGTGACTCAATCAAGATCCCATGGTTCCGTCATCCCAGGCCATTATGTTTGCGGTTTGATTAGCCATAAGCGACTGGAAGATATTTTGTTAGCAACCATAGGTTACCTCCTCCAAAATATCTTTCAAACTTAGTTGCATTTTTAGGTTCAAGTTTAAGCTTTAATGTCTTTTAAAGTGAATTTTATGTCATTTCTGTTTATGTCAATGAGTTGAATTTTTGTGTCAGTGAATTAGATCATTCATTTTTAATTTATGATGTCATTATTTTACATCTGATGTCGATTAGACCTAAAGAAGCCTGATTAAGATCTAGTAGATTAGACTTAATATATTGGTTTAATATTGGTAAAACCTTAAGGATTTATGTCGTTTGGATTTAATTTAGGTTTAAGTTCAATGTAGGTAAGACTTAAGGTATGAAAATGATTTAGGTTTAATGTAGGTAAAACCTAAAGTTTAAAATGATTTAGATTCAATTTAAGTAGGACCTAAAGTTTGATGTCGTTTAGGTTCAATTAAGGAAGAACCTAAAGTTTAAGATTGTTTGTCCAATGAAGATAGGACTTAAGATGATTTAGGTTCAATGTAAGTAAAATATAAAGTTTAATATGGTTTAAGTCCAAATTAGGTAGGACTAAAGATTAATTTAGGTTCAATGCAGTTAAAACCTAAAGTTTAAGATAGTTTAAGTTCAACATGGATTGAACCTAAGAGTTTGAAATGGTTCTAAGTCTAATGTAGGTTAGGACTTAAAATTAATTTAGGTTCAATGTAGGTAGAACCTAAAGTTTAAGATGGTTTAAGTTCAATATGGATTGAACCTAAGATTTGAAATTATTCTAAGTCCAATGTAGGTAAGACTGAAGGTTAATTTAGGTTCAATATGGATTGAACCCAATGTCTGAAATAATTTTAAGTCCAATGTAGTTAGGACTTAAAGTTGGTTTAGATCCAATGTAATTAGGATCTAAAGTTAGTTTAAGTTCAATATGACTCGAACCTAAAGTTTGATATAATTATAAGTCCAATGTATGTAGGGGATCTAAAGTTAGTTTAAGTTCAATATGACTCGAACCTAAAGTTTGATATAATTATAAGTCCAATGTATGTAGGACTTAAGATTAATTTAGTTTCAATATAGATTGAGTTTAAAGATTTGATTTGATTCAGGTTCAATTCGGGTTGAACCTTTTGATTTGATTTAGGTTCAAGTTGGGTTGAACCTAAGGATTTGATTTGCTTCAGGTTCAAGTTGGGTTGAATCTAAGGGTTTGATTTGATTTAGGTTCAAGTAGGGTTGAACCTACAAGTTTGATTTGACTTAGGTTCAAGTTGGGTTGAAACTAAGGGTTTGAGTTGACTTAAGTCTAATGTAGTTAAGACTTAAGGATTTGATGAAATCAAATTTAGATTAGATCTAAGTAGTTTTAATTAAACCTAACATGAGTAAGATTTAATTAGTTTTATTAGGTCTAATTAGGGTTAGACCTAATTGGGTTTAGGTTGAGCTAAGCCTAATATAAGTAAGGCTTAATGTGGTTAATTAGGTCTAATTATGGTAATTCCTAATTGAGTTTTTAGGTTGAGTTAAGCATAATGTAAGTAAGGCTTAATGTGATTAATTAGGTCTAATTAAAGTTAGACCTAATTGGGGTTTTAAGTTGAGCTAAGCCTAATGTAAGTAAAGCTTAATGTGATTAATTAAGTCTAATTAAGGTTAGACCTAATTGGGGTTTTAAGTTGAGTTAAGCTTAATGTAAGTAAGGTGTATCGTGATTACTTAGGTCTAATTAGTGTTAGACCTAATTGGGGTTTAACTTTACCTAAGCTTAATATGATTAAGGCTTAAGGTAGTTAATTAGGTCTAATTGAGGTTTAGACTTAATTATGGTTTATTTGTCTTATGCCTTATGTAGTTAAGGCTTAAAAGAGGTCAATTAGGTTTAATTAGGGATTAGAGCTAATTTAGATTTAATTATCTTAAGCTTAACGTGATTAAGGCTTAAAAGAGGTCAATTAGGTCTAATTGGAGTTTTGACCTAATTAAGATTTAATTATCTTAAGCATAATGTGGTTAAGGCTTAAAAGAGGTTTATTAGGTCTAATTAGTGTTTATTCCTAATTAAGGTTTAATTATCTTAAGCCTAATGTAGTTAAGACTTAAAAGAGGTTATTTAGGTCTAACTGGGGTTTAAACCTAATTAAGGTTTAATTATATTAAGCCTAATGTAGTCAAGGCTTAAAAGAGTTCAATTAGGTCTAACTGCGGTTTAAACCTAATTAAGGATTCACTATCTTAAGCCTAATGTGGTCAAGGCTTAAAAGAGGTCAACTAGGTCTAATTAGGGTTTAGAGCTATTAAGGTTTAATTATCTTAAGCCTAATGTAGTTAAGGCTTAAAAGAGGTCAATTAGGTCTAATTGGGGTTTGTAACTAATTAAGGTTTAATTGTCTTAAGCCTAATGTAGTTAAGGCTTAAAAGAGGTCAATTAGGTCTAATTGGGGTTTAGACCTAATAGTCCTGAGAAGATAACTATACCCTATGTCGGTTAAGGTTTGGGTTTACATTAGAACTAGATTAGGGTTAGACCTAAGGATTAGGATTTGGTAAATCCTATATGTCATTCAAAGCTAAGGTTCAAGCCTAGGAAATTCTAGGGTTTAAAATGTAAATTTAAAATTTACAATTTTAACCCTAAATGGTGAAACGATCATTTTAAATTTTCTAATGGATAAAAGTTGTCATCTTAGAGTTTATAATTGTCCCTCTAAACACTTTAACCATTTTCAATTTTAAATTTCTTAATTTTTATAATTAATTTTGAGAATAATTTCAAAATTTGATAGAAAATTAGGAAATCGGACCCTAGGGAAATATTCTAGCCTTGGAAAATCA
Organism: Phalaenopsis aphrodite; assembly: GCA_003013225.1. NCBI lineage: Eukaryota > Viridiplantae > Streptophyta > Magnoliopsida > Asparagales > Orchidaceae > Phalaenopsis > Phalaenopsis aphrodite. The sequence continues at coordinate 23,785 of NEWO01001557.1, forward strand.
GAGAAAGTTTTTAATGACTTAAAGGCTAATTCCCTAAAATTTTTAGATTTTTTGGAATTTTAAATAATTTTTAATAATTAAATTACTACAAAGAGTAATTAATTAACTAAAAAATAAATATAATTTACTAAATTTTGATTTCACTTCCATAATTTTCTCCTCATTTTTTATAATCTAGGGCTATTTTTGTCATATTTTTGTTATTTTTCTATGTCAAGCTATGAAATTTTGAAGGTTTTTATCATTTTTTGAATTTAAATAATCCTTAATTTCCTATTTATCTATCGTGGCAGCTTACTGGATCATCAGATCTGTTGAAAGCGTACGCGGCATTTTCTGCTTTGCGGAGAGATCCACATGGATGCAGAGCTGGCTCGCGGTTCTGTTTGTTTCATATGGATAAACCTTTGTCTGACTCGATCAAGGTTGTCCATTTTTTATACACAGAAATGGATGACATCAATTCATCATCCTAAAGGGAGATGAACCAAGAGTTGTTCATAGTTTAAGCTTAAGATCTCCTAAGATATTTAACCAAAATTAAAAAAAATTTGTTTCTAAAGCATTATCTTGATATGGCAAACACATCCATATGGGGCTTTGGCCATGAAGTGACGATCTCCTTAACAATGTCTGAAAACAGACACAAAATTAGGGTTTAGCACCATACATTAGCGTTACTGGATGGAAATTTGATTAAAATAGTTCTAAAGCTTTTCCTTGAGCTTGGGAAGCTTGCTCTTGACTCAAATTAAGTTGAAATTGGGTCTGGATATGAGTTCAAAGAAAAGGGGTCACGGTTTCACTGAGGAGTAGATTAGAGCTTGTGGAGAAGGCCAATTTTGATTGGCAATCTCTTCTCAAAGCTTAGGGATGCTTTTAGAAGAAAGAATTTGGAGTTTTGAGTAGGTTTCTGTCTCACCCAAAATTTGCCCTGGAATTGGGGAGTGAAATTTGGGCAGGTTAGTGGGTTTAAGGAGTTGAATCCTAGGGGGATCAATTCCTTATGGTTTGGAGAGCAAATTTGTTGTTGAAAGCATTTGAGATTGGAGACTGTCAGTAGGTCTTCTCATTTGGCAGTTCTCGTGTTAGCCTATTTATAGGCTTGAGGAAGCCATGGCTGAGCAAGGGTTCACTAGGGGAATGAGGTAACAACTTTATGATGGCTGTGGATAAATTTTGTGACTAAAGATTATCATGGATCAGCCTTCCAAGGTGATATCCATTATGAGCTCCCACTAGGATGAAGATTAAACCCTAGTTTTGGCTACCTTCCATTGGATAGCTTGGGAGGTGAAAAAGGTTGTTCAAAATGGTCTGAATCAGCCTCCCCCATATGAATTCATTGCCCGTTTAATGAATTTGGAATGAGATGACACATATGCTTCCTATTTCCAATTTTTATAATTTGATCATGATGATGGTTAATTTGGTTTGTTAATCATTTTATTTATATTCTCTTAATTAATTAATCATTTAATTAGTTAGAGAGAGTGAAATTAAAATTATTAGACCTAGGATTTAATCTAAAATCATGTTTAAAGATTATGGCAATACAAACCCATGGCAACCCTAAACCCATGATTTTCATTTATACCCTAAATTCAATTCATGAGACCCACCATGACATGGTTAACCCATTAACCAACCTACAAGCCACCATTGTTGACCAAATCAAAGGCCATCATGAGGCCATCACGAGGAATGAGAGGAAGTGCATTCCTTCATGAAATGATTAAAGGGGAATGTGGTGTATTCATCACTCACCTCACTCTCCATCCAATAAAAAAAAACATGGCTTAAGTCATCCTCCCCATCATGGTTAAACTCATCATGACCAAACCATGAAAGTGAGGGAAGAGGGGATTGAGTGTCATTCTTCCCTAAATTTAAAGTATGACTCATGTGCTTAGTTGGAAGAGCATAAATAGCTCAATCCAAGCCAATTACATTCACCTCATGAGCCACCAAATGGAAGGGAGCCAAGACCAAAATCCAAATCTTGCCTTGATGAAACCTCATAATGGAAAGCTTGGGAAAATTCAAACATGGCTATCTTCAAGCCATAATCTTGTCTCTAGCCATCATGAAGATGTTAATCTTCTTTCCCAAGCAATCCAAGCTCATTCAAGGCTTCTTCAAGCCTATAAATTGAGCTAACCCGAGAGCTCCCATAGAGACGAGAAACCAATATACACTCCCCAATCCATGAAACACCCAAGACAAATAGTATTCCCCATACCTAAAGGAGTTAATTCCCCATAGTTTCAACCCCTAAAATCCATTAACCTCCTCCAATTTCATGCCCTAAAAAAAGGACAAGTTTTAGGGTCTACATGAAACAACACCAATCTTTGAATAGACCATTTAAACACCATCCCTGAGCTCTACAAAGAAGTTCCCTTTTGAAATGGAGCCTTTCCGTAAGCTCTAACCTATCCCAAGACCAAGCCGTGAGACCATTTTAGCTTGGATATAGCTCAAACCAATTTTATCACAAATTGACCATAAGAGGAGTTTCGCGAGGACCCAGCAATCATTCTTATCAAACTTGATTGAAGCTTCAGTTCATCAAGACCGGGTATGGCCATTTTGCCCTAATCCTTGCTCTGGTTTGGTATTTTATGAAGTGAACCATTTCACAATACCTACATCACCGTATGGAAATGTTCATCTCTTCGAGATGAAGCTTTAGAAACAAATTTCAATAAAATCCATCAAGTTTTGATAAAGATCTTAGGGTTTTAAAATGAATGGTTCATGGGATATGCTAAGTTGGGGAAGACCACTGTATGTCATCCATTTCTATGTATTAGGAATGGATGGTCGTGATCTGGCTAGACCGCTCTTTCATCCATACGAAACAGATGAAACTGCGAGCCACATATGTGCTTGTGTGTTCCTCTCACGCCAATAAGATGTCGGCACGTTCGCTTTCAACAGATTTGATGATCCAATCAGCCACCACGCATGTAAATAGAAAATTAAGGATTTTTTATTTATTTAAATACATAAAATAAAAAAAACTCTTCAAAAATTCATATCTTGACATAGAAGAATCACAAAATTATGACAAAAATATCTCTAGATTTAAGAAAAATCGGAGAAATCTATGGAAGTGAAACCAAAATTTAATTAATTATATTTAATTTTTAATTAATTAATCAATCTTCACTGTAATTTAATTACTAAAAATTATTCATAATTTCAAAAAATTTGAAAATTTTAGGGAATAACTTTTAAGTCCTTAGGAACATCCTATGAATTTTCCAAGGTTAGGAAAATTCCCTAAGATCCTATTTTCTAATTTCTATCAAATTTTGTAATTATTTCCAAAATAATTATAAAAAATTAAAAAATTGGAATTTAAATTTGTAAATGGTTAGAAAATTTATAGTGACACTTTTAAACTCTAAAATGATAATTTTTAGTCATTTGAAAATTTAAAATGATATCTTCATGACTTAGGGTCAAAATTATAAATTTTAATTATACATTTCAAACCCTAAAGTTTTTTAGGCTTGAACCTTAGCCTTGAATGACATGTAGGATTGACCAAATCCTAAACCTTAGAACTGATCTCAATTTAGATTTAGAGTGGACTTAAACCCTAACTAACTTGGGGTTTGATCATCTCCTCGGGATTATTGGGTCTAACTTCTCTATACTTAAAGTTAAATGATGAGTTCAAACTCACAGAACACCTAAGTCTAACATACATAGACTTAGGTTAGAATCTGAATCTAGTCCCACATAGATTCAAACAAGAAATAAACATTTAAGTCTAATCCAGATGAACCCACACTTCACCAAAACCCTAATTAGATCTAAACCTCAATTAGACCTGATTAAACCTGGTTAAACCTTAATCACATTAGGTTTAACATCATAAATCCTAATTAGGTCTAAACTTCAATTAGATCTGATTAATCTTTGTTAGACCTTAATCACATTAGGTTTAACATCATAAACTCTAATTAGATCTAAACCACAATTAAACCTAATTAAATCTGTTAAACTTTAATTGTATTAGGTTTAACATCATAAACCATAATTAGATCTAAACCACAATTAGACTTGATTAAACTTTGTTAGACCTTAATCACATTAGGTTTAACATCATGAACCATAATTAGTTCTAAACCACAATTAGACCTCATTAAACCTTGTTAAATTTTAACAACATCAGGTTTAACACATTAAACTTTAATTAGGTATAAACCACATATAGACCTAATTAAACCAAATTAAACCTTATATACATTAGGTTTAACATTATAAACCATAGTTGGCTCAAAACCACAATTAGACCTAATTAAACCTTGTTAAACCTTAAATACACTAGGTTTAACATAATAAATAATAATTAGGTCTAAAACACACCTAATTAAACCTTGTTAAGCCTTAATCACATTAGGTTTAATAAAGTAAACCATAATTTGGTCTAAACCACAATTAGAGCTAATTAAACCCTGTTAAAACTTAATCACATTAGGTTTAACATCATAAACCCCAATTAGGTCTAAACCACAATTAGACCTAATTATACCTTGTTAAGCCTTAATCATGATAGGTTTAACATCATAAACCCCAATTAGGTCTAAACTACAATTAGACCTAATTCAACCTTGTTAAGCCTTATTCACTAGGAGTGTAAACGAACCGAACACGAACGAACAGAGCTTGTGTTCGTGTTCGGTTCGTTTAAAATTTAGTTTGTTTGAAATAAGCTCATGTTTGAAATTTTTCATGAAGTCACTGTTCGTGTTCGTTTCTTAACGAACGAGCCGAACACGAGCTGTTCGCGAACGACGAGCCAGTTTGACATCCCTAATATTAATATATATAAATAATATATTATATTAATTATATAACTTATATTATATAAATATATAATATTTATATTAATATATTACTAATATAGTATATTAGTATATTACTATTATTAATTTATTATATATTATAATTTATAAAATTTAATTTTTTTAAATATCATAAATTTATTTTTATATAATTATTTTAAATTATTTTATATTTCGAACGATAATGATTCGAACACGAACGAACGCATCACTATTCGTGTTTGGTTCGTTAACTAACTGAACGAAAAAAGTTTGTTCACGTTCGTCTCATTTACTTATCGAACGAATCGAATACGAACTCATTGACGAACCGAACACGAACTGTTCACGAACAACGAGCTTTTTTGACAGCCCTATTATTCACATTAGGTTTAACACAATAAACCCTAATTAGTCCTAAACCACAATTAGACCTGATTAAACCCTGTTAAGCTTTAATCACATTAGGTTTACACAATAAACCCTAATTAGGTCTAAATGTCAATTAGACCTAGTCATGTTTTGTTAAGCCTTAATCACATTAGGTTTAAGACAATAAATTCTATATAGACCTAAACCACATTTAGACCTGATTAAATCCTGTTAAGCCTTAGTCACTTCAAGTTTAACACAATAAACCCTAATTAGGTCTAAACCTTAATTAGACCTAATTATACCCTGTTAAGCCATAATCACATTAGGTTTAACGTCATAAACCTCAATTAGGCTTGAAACACAACTAGACCTAATTAGCTACCTTAAGCCTTAATCATATTAGGCCAAGATAAACGTAAACCCCAATTACATCTAACTCTTATTTGACCTAATTAACCATATTAAGCCTTACTTACATTATGTTTAATTCCACTTAAAATCCAATTAGGTCTAACCCTAATTAGACCTAATCAACCATATTAAGCCTTACTTACATTAGGTTTAATTCAATCTAAAACCTAATTAGGTCTAACCTTAATTAGACCTAATTAAATACATTAAACCTTACTTACACTAGACATAACCCCAATTAGGTTTAACTATAATTAGACTTAATTAACCTTTATTAGGCTTTACTTATAGTAGGCTTAATCAACCTTAAACCCAATTAGGTCTAACCCAAATTAGACCTAATTAAAAACATTAAGCCTTATTCACATTAGGCTTATATAACCAAACCCTTAGGTTTAATTCAACCTAAGTCAACACAAACCCTTAGGTTCAACCCAACCTAACTTAACTCAAACACTTAGGTTCAACCCAACCTAGGTCAACACAAAACCTTAAGTTCAACCCAACCTAAGTCAACCTAAACCTTAGGATCAACCTACCTAAGTTAACCTAGAGTTTAAGTTCAACCTACATTGAACTTAAATTGACCTAAACCTTAGACTCAATCTATATTAAACCTAAAATCAACTTTAAGTCCTAACCACATTGGACTTAATACTAGTTCAAATCTTAGGTTCAATATTGAACCTAAATCAACCTTAGATCCTAATTACATTGGATTTAAATCAAGTTTAAGTCCTACCTATATTGGACTTAAAATCATTTCAAACCTCAGGTTCAATCCATATTGAACCAAAATAAACCTTAGGTCCTAATTACATTGGATCTAAATCAACTTTAAGTCTTACCTACATTAAACTTAAACCATTTTAACCTTAGGTTCTAGCTACATGGAACCTAAATCAATCTTAAGTCCTACTTACAATGGACTTAAAATTATTCCAAACCTTAGGTTCTACCTACATTGATCCTAAATCACTTTTAAGTCTTACTCAATTTGGATTTAGAACTATTCCAAACCGTAAATTCTACCTACATTAAACCTAAATATATTTTAAGTCCTCCAAACATTGGACTTAGAACTATTTCAAATCTTAGGTTCTACCTAGATTGAACCTAAATCTTCTTAAGTACTACTTACATTGGACTTATAATTATTTTGAACCTTTGGTTTTATCTACATTGAACCTAAATCAACCTTAAGTCCAACTTACATTTTGACTTAAACCTATTCCAAATCTTAGCTTCTATATACATTGAATCTAAATGAATTTTAAGTCCTACCTACATTGGACTTAGATCAATTTCAAACCTTAGGTTCTACCTACATTGAACCTAATTTAATCTTAAGCCCTACCTACATTACACTTAGTATGATTTCAAACCTTAGGTTCTACCTACATTGAACCTAAATCAATCTTAAGTCCTACCTAAATTGGACTTAGAACAATTTCAAATTTTAGTTTCTATCTACATTGAACCTAAATCATTGTCATAGCTTAAGCCTTATCTAAATTAGATCTAAACCATTTTCTATATAAATTAAACCCAAACAACATAAATCTTTTAGAATTTACCAATACTAACCATTAGTCTTAGATCTAATATACTAGACCTCAACCATACTTTCTCAGGTCTAACTGACATCAGACCTAAAATGAATAAATCTCATCAACCTACCGACATAAACATAAATGACATAAAATCCACTTTAGAAGACATTAAAACTTAAATTTGAACCTAAAATGCAACTAGGTTTGAGAAGATATTTTGGAGGAGGTAACCCAAGGTTGCTAACAAAATATCTTCCAGACATTTGTAGCTAATCAAACCGCAAACATAATGATCCGAGACGACAGAACCATGGGATCCTGATCCGGTCATCTCAATAAATAAATAAATAAATGACAAAATAACAAAATTCAATTGGTTAATAAAGTGTAAACAAACTAAAGTTTTCCAACCCCTTAAATCCTAATAACACACTAAAACTTAAGTTGAATCCTAATGAACAAAGATCACTGAATGCAACTTAAATAGTTGTGTCCATATCTAAGAAGATTTCTTGGATGACGCCATCTATGGTTGCTGACAAGAATCTTCTGGTCCTGGTTTAAACACCTTTCAAACTAAGTAGATTTGAATACTTTACGGCCCTGGGATGACAGAGTCATAAACATCTTGACCAGGTCATTTAAAAATTATTCAACCAACTAAATTGACAAATTTAAAAACGATTTCATGCTAATTATGTTCTATTTTATAGGTTTATTAGAGACATAAAACAAATTACGCTTTAGATATAGTTTGCATATTATAGGGTGTGCTAACTCTATTTTGCTGGATGACATTTTGAAGTGGGAAAAGCTAAACCACAAGACAAAAAATAGAAACAAACTGGCAAAAAAAATAAACAACAAACAACATGACATGACATAAAAAAAACAAAATAAAATAAAGACAACAAAACAATGACAACAAAATAACATAAACAAAACAATGACATCAAAACATCCAAACAAAATGAAAACAACAAAACATCAAATAAAACAAAAACAAAATGACAGGAACAAATAAAACAAAACAAAACCTTTAGGGTAGAATATGATTCTTAGAAATGCATTACCCTAGAAATAAACATTTGATATTTTTTTCCTTGACCTTGAAATTTCTTAGAAGAACGAGTGTTAACGTTAATCAGAAGTTTTTTTAGACAGTTTTGACTATCTAAGATTTAATTAACTATAGAAACTTGTTCTGATAAGAGATAGAAGAACTCAGAATAGGTGATATGCCTAAATCTCTAGTTACTAAATTCCTCATGTGGTTTTCTTTATACGAGAAATCATTTTCTCTATAATGTTTACCATAATAAACATCATTATGACCTTTCTTTTCTCATGTTTTTCTATTTTTAGCCCTTTTCTTATTTCTCCTAGTTTCTTAAAATTTGAGAATCTTTCACATGATTCAAAAGAGTATGTTACTTAGAGATTAGGGCAATAAAATAGATAAACAGAGTGGTGTCTCCTTTCAAACAAAAACACCAAACCAATGACATGACGATGGGAATTGGCGGTAGCAGAAACAACGCAACACATGAGCTCTGACAGCTGAAAGAATGTTCTAAATATGATTTCACATTAATACTTATGATGGGCTTTAGAGGGTGCAGAATCTCCTCCCAACTATCAAATCTAACGCTAGCTTTCTCACATAAGGAAAAGATTAAGGATGTGAATCCTAAACCTGTAGTTGTGGCAGTTGTAGCAGAACTAGTGATCATTTGATAGATCAAGGATCTAATATCGATCAGCTTAAACTACTGAATACAATAATTCAGAGTGGATTTATCTCTTTTTAACTTCACTAAGATGATTGGTAGGGAGTAGACAAGCTAAAATTAAATAGTGCCACGCTTTTGATGTGGCATCAAGCTTTGACACAGGGAAATTTACTCTCCCTTCATTTGTAATTTTCCATAGTCTTCTTCCTGCAGTCAATGAAGATATAATCTCATCTAACTCCTCCTCAGTCGAATTATAATTTGAATAAAAACACAATACACTAGGGGGCAGCTGGTAAAACAAATTTATTATCTTAAGGGAAAAAGCTTATGTAAGTGCAGTCAATGAATTTCCATAAATTCATGTCGAAAAAATCATGACATGAATCATTTTGATCATTGTGTAAGTGCTAGGGCGTCCCCTGGAAGCGACGCGCTGTATAGCCTGAATACAGTGAAAAGTGTGCAAGGGCCGCTATACCGGTGCCCGGGTGTAGTGTTAAATAAGCAAGGGTTCCCACATTACGGACGAATGCGGGTAAAGAAGTTAGTCCATGAAACTAATGAAACTAATATTATGATAGGTTCTTGGAA
>NEWO01001557.1:35461-54085 GCA_003013225.1 Phalaenopsis aphrodite
GGAAGACTTGGGCTTATTGTATTAAAAATGATCTTAATTTATTAGAACTAAATGAAAATATGACACTAAATAGGACGCAATGGAGAAAAAGGATTCATGTGGCCAACCCCACGTAGTGGGATTAAGGCTTTGTTGTTGTTGTTGTTGAAGGGAAAAAGCTACTGATTTTCCTCTGGCCAAACCACATAAATTACAGTTATAGCAGAAAAACAACAAAATTGTTTCCATTCTCAGTGAACTATTAAATCTTCAACTACTCCTTCCAAATTTTTGAAACAATGCTTAGGAATCAATTTTCTTGATTGTAGCACTTCAGTATAAATATCCTGAGCTTTCGAACTAACAAACTTACTAGAATTGAAGTTGGACTTCCCCTTGCTCCTCTTTATTCTTGGATTCATTGCTAAAAATCACATAAAATTTATAATAAATCCTAAACTCAAGTCTAAATCATTAAACTTAACTTCTAAAAGCTTAAATTATTATTTCCATGTATTTTCCATAGATTTTTCTCAAATTTTACCATGAATAATGATTTTAAGATAAATCCTCAATGTACTCAAAATACTTGGTGAAAATAAAAAATTTTTACATAGAAGTGAGAAGATGAAATCTAGCAAATTTGGCTTGATCCCATAAAGAAATCTTCACTTTAAAAGGAGCCCTAAGTCCCTAAATTGTAAAATCTCAAGGAAGAAGATGACATTCAGGGAAAAAATGGCATTTTTTGGCTCAAATTTTCACTTTCAACTATTCACAAACCGGTTTAAGTGAACTGACACTTAGCATGAATGGTTTAGTGCTTAAGTGCCTATTTCTCAGGTAGTCCAGCGTTTAAGCGCAAGGTTTTGATGCTTAGACGCTAGTGAACAAATATTGATATTTTCAATTTTAAGTGAAATGCACATTTAGCCTAATTTAACCACCCCGAAATGGTCTTATAAATCTTAATAATTATTTCTTCCCCTTCAATTCTCCTCTTCGTCAAAATTCACCAATTTTCACAAATTCAATTCAACACAAAATTTTACACACAAAAAGATACTTATATTAATTCACAAATAAATAAAAACACTTGTGGCACATAATTTCTCAATCCAAAGATTTTTGGATGAGATAACTCCTAAACACATACTTTAATTACTAAAAAAATTCAACATTAAAGATGCTTAAAACAAACTTAACACTAACATCAAGCAAACAACTAGACTTTAGAACTTAATTCCATTCTCCTTTCGGTGGAACGAATTACAACTTAGAGTCCAATGTGGTTAGAACTTAGAGTTGATTTTAGGTTTAATATGGATTGAATCTAAGGTTGGAATATTGATATGATAGAATGGATAGTGGTGAAGAACTCTTGTTGAGTCTTCCTCAATCCATTTGTTTTTCAAGTACATAGCCTTGTCTGCTTCTTATAAAAAACTTATATGACTAAATTGCATCTTAATTTTCCATCGAATATGCTCCAAATGTGTGTTATTCTCATTCACCTTTGCTTCAATTGAAGCCACATCAACCTCAATCTTTACAATCTTCTCTGTTATTCAATCTATACGAACGGCTAGGAATCCATTGTATAACTCTTGTGCACTTTGACTAATAATTTTTTTTATCATGGCTCCTTCTTTCTTCTTCATTTCAATCTCCTCATAAGATATATTTCCAAGATCTCTCACACTTCACTTAGACTTTAGGACAAAATTTGAAGTGGGGTGAGAATTCTCTTCATTCCATAATATTTATAGGCTTTGGACCAAGCCTAGACCCTCTACACATGTTCTCAAACTACTAACCCGCCTTTAAACCCACTAAACCACATTTAATTCTTCTAGAAACATAAATTAGCACATTTTGTTAGCTAACACGCTTAAGAGCCGAATGTCGGCACTTAAGCGTCGGTTCTTAATTTAGCACAGGTCTGCTTAATGTCCAAATACACATTCTAACACGTCTAAGTTATCAGAATCATTAATAAATCATTATATATTCAAAACACTATCACAATTTTCTTAATCAAACACAACAACATAACAATCAAAATAGAAACACACTGATAACTATGGGTTGTCTCCCACAAAACACTTGGTTTAACATCGTCAGCCCGATGTAACCAATGCTTATTCTAGTTGACCAAACAGCATAAGATCATTTAATTTAAGTTGTTCCAAAAAAAAAGGGTTTCAGTCGGTGACCATTCACTTTGAATATTTTCTCAGTTTTAGGATCTTTGATATCCATAGCTTCATAGGGATAAAATTTATCATAACAAATGGGCCCATCCATCTGGACTTAAGTTTTCTTGGAAATAATCTTAACCTTGCATTATATAGCAAAAATTGTTGCCCTTACTCAAAATTTTAATAAGAATGCTTTGATCATGCCACATCTTCATCTTTTCTTTAAAAATCTTAGCACTCTCATAAGATTCAATCCTTATCTCTTCAAGCTCATTTAAGTACAATAGTCTTTTCTCACCAACATTATTTAAATTTTAATTAAATTATTTAAGATTCCAATATGCTTTATGTTCAAGTTCAGTTGGTAAATGATAATCTTTCCCAAATGTTAACCTATATGGGGACATTCCTATAAGAATTATATATGTAGTCCTATAAGCCCACAAAGTATAATGTAGTTTAACTAACCAATCCATTTTTGTTGGATTAACAGATTTTTCCAAAATTCTTTTAATTTCATGATTGGATAATTTAGTCAAACCACTTGTCTAAGGATGATAAACAGTAGCAATTTGATGGTTGATATGATATTTCTTTAATAATTTCTCCATTATTGCATTTCTGAAATGACTTCCCCCGTCAACATGATCACTCTTGGCTTCCAAAGTCTACAAAATACATTTCATCTTAAAAATTTTGCAACACTTTGAGCATCACATCAAAGTAAAGCAAAAGCTTTTTTCCATTTGAATACATAGTCTACTGCTAAAAATTTTTTTTTTTGAAAGATAATGTAAATGGTCTCATGAAATCTAATACCCAAACATCAAATATCTCAACTTCCAACACATAATTGAGGGGCATCTCATTTGTCCTAGAAATATTGCCTAACCGTTGACATCAATCACAAGTTTTAATATAAGTGTTAACATCTCTAAAGATTGTAGGGCAATAAAATCAAGATTGCAAAATTTTGTATGTTGGTTTATCAACAGCAAAATGTCCCCCAAAATCAGAATTATGATATTTTTAGATAATTTCATAAGTTTCTTCTAAAGACACATATATTTTAATAATTATATACTTTCTTTGTTTATATAAAATGAGACATCCCAAAAATAAGTCTTAGCTTCAGATAAAATTTCCTCTTCTATTGGTATATAAGTCCATGGGGTATAATATCACTAACAATAAAGTTCACAATGTTAGCATATCATGGAACACACCACTCATTAATATTGAAAAATTATTCATCTAGAAAAAGTTCATTAATTTCTTTTTCAAATTAGAGTGATTTTTCTAATTCAAGCCTGGATAGATGATCAACAGTTTGATTCTCTTCTCTTTTATTACCAACTATCTCAAAGTCAAATTCTTTCATAAGAAGAACCTATTGTATCAATTTTGGTTTTGCATCCTTCTTTTTTATTAAATCTTTAATATCAGAATGATCTGTATGCACAACACATTTTGTTCCAATTAAGTATGATATGATTTTATCAAAAGCATAAACTATTGTTAATAACTCTTTCTCAGTTGTGGTATAATTAATTTGAGCTTCATTAAGGGTTCTACTAACATAGTAAATAACTTTCAAAATTTTATCATGCTTTTATCCTAAAACAGCTCCAATAGTATAATCACTTGCATCCCACATTAATTCAAAAGGTTTTTCCTCATATTGTGAAACAATCATTGGTGCAGTGACTATTTTTTTTTCTAATAGCTCAAAAGCTTTTAGGCACTCTTTATCAAAATTAAAAATTACATCTTTTTCAAGCAAATGGCATAGAGGCTTAAGCAATTTTTTAAAAGTATTAAATATATTGCCTGTAGAATCCAGAATGTCCTAAAAAATTCCTAATTTCCCTTACATTTCTTGGGTGAGTTAAATTAGCGATTACTTGAATTTTTTTATGATCTACTTCCATACCATTTTCTAATATATGATGTCCTAAAACAATTCCTCTGACTATCATAATTTGGCATTTTTCCTAATTAAGGACTAAATTTGTTTCTTGACAATGCTTAAGAACTCTTAATAAATGTTCTAAACATGATTCAAATGAAGTTCCAAACACTAAAAAATTATCCATAAGAACTTCAATTCCTTTTTCAATTAAATCACAGAAAATAGTCATCATACATCTTTGAAATGTAGCAGGGGCATTACATAGATCAAATGACATTCTTCTAAAAGAAAATGTACCATAAGGACTGGTAAATATTATTTTATCTTGATCCTCTGGAGCTATTTGAATTTGGTAATAGCCAATATATCCATCCAAAAAATAAAAGTATTTATGCCCAGCTAGTCTGTCCAATATTTGATCTAGAAAGGGTAGTGGAGAATGATATTTCCTAGAGGCAAGATTTAATTTTCTATAATCAATGCATAATAACCACCCCGTGACTTGACTTGTTGGTATTAACTCGTTATGCTCATTCATAGTCACAGTCACTCCTTTCTTAGGAACATGGTGAATTAGACTAACACATGCACTATCTGAAATATGGTAGATAATTCCAGCATCTAACCACTTTAAAATTTATTTCTTAACAATTTCTTTCATAACTTGATTCAATTGCCTTTGAGGATTAGCCCTGGGTTTGCAGTTCTCTTCTATATGAATTCTACAAATACAAATTGAAGGGCTGATTCCTTTAATATCAACCATTGTCCATCCAAAGGCTTTCTTATAATTCTTCAAATTTTTCATTAAACTCTCTTCTTCTTCTATAGTTAAATTTGAGGAAATTATAACCAGTAATGTTGAGGAATCGCCTAAAAAGACATATTTTATATGTTTAGGAATTAACTCCAACTCAAGTTCGTGAGGTTTTCAATCAATGGACAAAAAGATATGTATTTTTTTATCCTCTTCAAAACTTCAAAACTTTCTCAAACATAATTTGAAACTACCTTATAAAATTTTCTAGTTGCTCTAATTCCTCTTCTTGCTCATGTTCCATTTTTTTCATTTCAAATTTTCTCTTCAAAAGTTGATTTGAAAAGATATTCACTCAGCTATCTTATTACATACATTTAGTAACATTCATTAACTTTACCTTTTGCAGGATACTTCATTAATTTTGAACTATTAAGAGTAATTGTTTGATCATTGACGCGCATAGTTAATTTCCCTTTCTACACATCTATCATTGCTCTTCCTGTAGCAGGGAAAGGTCTCCCAAAAATGATAGGTATCTCCTTATCATCTTCATAATCTAGCACAATGAAATCAACAGGAAAGATAAATCAATCCACTTACACTAAAACATCTTCTATAACTCCCTTAAGATATGTTATTGAGCGATCTGCTAATTGTAAAGTTATAGTTGTAGGAGATATTTCTCCTAATCCCAATATATTAAATATTGATAATGACTTAAAGTTAATGCTTGCACCTAAATTACATAAAACTTTCCCATAAAATATATCTGCTATTGCACATGAAATTGTGAAGCTACCAGGATCTTTAAGCATTTTAGAAAGCTTTTTCTGAATTACAGCACTGCATTTCTCACTAAGTCCAACAATCTCGTTATCTTTGAACTTCCTTTTTCTGTTAAGAATGTCCTTCATAAACTTTATATAGCTTCACATTTGTTCTAAGGCTTCAGTAAATGGAATATTAATCGTAAGTTTTTTAAAGATTTCCAAAAATTTTTAAAATTGTTTATCCAATTTTTTTTTTTACGAAGTTTGTGAGGAAATGGAGGTGGCGTATTTTCAAAATCAATTTTTAGTAGAAAAATAGGTCTCTCTAAACCTTTCGGAGTGTCCTCTTTAGGCTCTTCAATTTCTTCTCTCTCTACTTCAATCTCTTTTTGAACTCTGCCTTCTAACTCACTTCCGCTTCTAAGTTGAACGGTTTTTACTTGCTCTTTATTATGGTCATTTGGATTTACTTTTGTATTACTAGGAAGTGTCCCTTGGGATCTATTACTTAATGAATTTTCTATTTGTCCTTGTTTACTCTCAATAATTCAGGTTGTAGATCCTTGACTTTATAACTGATTTTCCATTTGTAACACCACTTCTTCTATTGGATAACATTTTCTCCTTAAATTGTGGATTACTATTAAAATCTGGCGAACAAGTAGATCTATAATTACTATTACCTTGGTTGTTTCAGTTTCCCAATGGGTTTACTTGGTTGTTCCTCCATCGTTGATTATTATCACCCAAAGTATTATTCCAGTTAAAGTTAGGATGGTTTTTCAACTTGGGTTATAATAGTTTGAATATCATTTATTTTGCTTATTATTTATGGCATTCAAAGTTTCTAATAATGTTTGAGAATCTACCATTTGAACTAATGAATTCTTTTCAATCATTGAAATTGGTTGAGGAAATTTCATTTCAAATTGGTCTAACTTCCTTGACATTTTAGCAACTTGATTTACTAACATTGCAAAAACATCATATTCATGAATATTGGCGACATGAAATGTAAAGTATAAGCGACATGAAATGTGATCTTTTTCAACCCTCTCATAATATCATTGAAAATTTTTAGTAGCCATCTCTTCAATTAAAGTATAAGCGACATGAATTGGTTTAGACTTTAATGAACCTTCAGCAGTGACATCAATAAAAGATTTAAGATATCCAACTAATCTATTATAAAAGTTTTGAATTATTAACCAATCTGGTATAGCATGGTGTAGACAATTTCTCAGTAGTTCTTTAAACTGTTCCTACGCTTTATAAATAGATTTCTCTTGAAACTGACAAAAAGATGTAATATCATTTCTAAGCTTTATAGTTTTTTATGGTGGAAAATATTTAGCAAGAAATTTCTGCGTTAAATCACCCAAAGTTCTGATAGATCCAAATGCTAACGAAAATAACCATATTTTAGTCTTATCCCTTAGTGAGAATGGAAAAAAATCTAAGTTTAATAGCATCATCGGAAACACCATCATATTTAAATATAGTACACAATTATAGAAAATTGAAATTTGGATCTTCACTTGGTGCTCCTCCAAATTGATTATTTGATACCATTTGGATAATAATAGGTTTAAGTTCAAATGAATTACCCACTACAACAGGTTTTTGAATACTACAATGAAATTCATCTACTATAGGGTTTGCATAATCTCTTAAAAGTCTAAATTCTAGATTAATTTTAGCATTTTGATTCTTTTAATTTTCCATTTCTTGTCATCTTTTATCATTTTTTTTATTTTTGATTTTTTTTATTTTTATAATAGTTCTTTCTAATTCAGAACCATAAGGCACTAGTCCTTTAGAACCTCTCTTACACATATATTACTACAAAACAACATAAAACAAAATCACAAAAATAAGAACTTATATAAAAACAACACTACAATATTTCTATAATAAATCTAAAATTTTAAATAAGACTTTCTAGAAATAGAAATTTTCTTTCCTAAGAATTTCTTTAAAAAAAATTGTTTACTCCCTTGTAACGATAGTCAAAAACTTGATCCCAACTTTTAGGATGGTACTACAAAGTATGTGTCGTGTATTCTTAAATTTCTTTATTTATATTTATTATTTACAAAGCAAACAAGAGTGCAACTAATATATTTAAATATGAGATATTATGCAAGTATACATATCGTTATCAAGCAATATAAGACTTTTTTATTAAGCCTAGATATCGAAACACAAGGAGGATTACAATCTGTTAATAAAGAATTAGATAACAAACACTGCTTTGAAAAATATACTTACCCAAACTATAGTTTCTATAAAAGGAATGAAAGTTTTATTCTTTTTATTAATTTTTAATAATTGAAAATATAGTAAAAACTAACTAAATTTAACTAGATATTTATAAGATGAAGGAAATATAAATAAAATATCTTTTTTCTTTATGATGAATTAGTAACAAGTATAGAAATTATGTTGTGGAAATATTTAAATTGTGTTGTGCCAATTAGGAGAAATATTATTCTTTACCCTTATTAGAGATGCTATAAAGAACATTGGCTAATTAAAGTTTGAATGGTCTTGAAGACGGGCTAGGTATGGAAGATACTAGCTCTCATTATAGAGTTCCCTCTTCTCCCTCCACCTGGGGGCCAACATCTTGTATCAAAACCTAAAACAATAAACTAAATTGAGGGTTTTAGCCTGTCACTTTAAAATCCTCTAACTCTACACCATTCAAAGTTTATTTCCCTATTTATTTACACTCAACCATATGAATTACATTCTCATGCAAACAATCTCATGTGATTCTTACCATTAGTTGATTGATATAATACCATCTTGGATCTTACATGTTCGCACAACAAATATTAACATCTTAATTGACCAAATCAACAAGTAAATGATGTACAAGGTTTGAAATCATCACAACTTATTCCAACATTAATGACCAATACTTCTCACAAATTCCATCCAACACTTAATCATATATCATTTTAAGGAAAAAGATAAATAAAACTACTCATAATTCATGAAAAAAATACAATAACACTTAAGTTTAAAAGTAGAAATCATGTAAACACACAAGAAGTCTAAATTAAAACCAAATGTAGTCACAAAGATAAAAACTTATCTCAAATTTCTCTCCAACAAACTCTTAAAATTCCTTTGAATCTCTTCTATTTTTTTTCATTTACAATATTCTCTACTAACACACTACAACTCATCCCTTTCTTCTCTCTAAAAGTGTTCTAATTAATCTATGAGAGAGGGGCGACGATGGCCAATTGAGTCTTCCTCTATCATTCAATCCAAATGTTCTTTTATAAATTTCAAAAGGGTGCTTTTGTGTCTCTTCAAAATGTGTCTACATTCAATGAATCTTCCAAGAGTTGCCTTCATTCAATAGTCATTTGAATGTACTTTTCTATCCATTAACCATAACCCACGTTTCAACCAAGAGTTTCTTCAAACACCCCTTCAAAAATTCATCCAAATTCATTGAATCATCAAATAACTACCTCTGGCGCTTAAGCATAAGGTATGTGGCGCTTTGGTGTAGTCTTCTTTGTTATCCTGGCGCTTAAGCGCCAGTCTTGAGTGCTTAGGCGCCACAGTTCTTTTACAGACCTTCTTCATTTTTGCTCCAATTTTGACCATTTGTCACTCCTTTCACCATTTTTCATTCATTTGATTTTACCTAAAAGAAAAACACACAAGTACCTTCCATTAAAGCGCAATATCCTTAAAAACATGTATAAAAATGTGTAAATAAATGCTATATATTTGATGTGTATCAGGCGTTAGAATGGTACACTTATATTCATTGACTTTGAACGAATTTTTGAAGCAACCCTTGGAAATTTTTGAAGCTTTATATATTGGGATTAATTGTGGTCAAAATGGAGGAGTCATGGAGTCGTTTTGAGAAAGGGAGGATCCCATGTAGAGTGCGCAGCCACCATAGTAATTCTTTGTGAGTCTTTGAGATTTATGGAGTTTTATGAGTTTAGTAAGAGTCTTTTGAGTCAAAGATGTCAGCGAACTTTGAAGGAGTGTTTGGGGAAACATTTGAGATAATTTTTTGCATCCTTTCTTTTATATTTTAAATTTAAGTTTTATAAAAATGTTTTGTTTTCATGTCTCCAACTGAGTAATTTCCTCTTTCTCCTTGCAATAAGAAGTAATTATGTGGTGGATTTGATTTGTGTCAAACATCTTTTTATTCCATAAATTTGTGATGGTATTTTCATTGGGTCTTCATTTACTTTGCAAACTGGCCATTTGTTTTGTTAAAATTTATTGAGAAACTTACAGACCTGAGAGGGCTAAGATTTCTTCAACTAGTGAGTACCACATTTCACTGCAAAAATAGTCATAACGATCGCTTGAGGGGGAGTGCAAATAGATGGGAGATAAGATTTGATGGGCATAGAATTGATGTTTCTAGGGTGACAGGCTATATTTTCTTATCAATTTGGTCTGGAGATTAGAACTAAGGGTCACTGTTAGGTCCTATGATAAGGGTACAATGGGTAATCTAGAGGAGAAAAGCTAGAACATACCCAACACTACTATACTTGCCAACACCAACTTTAAATTAGTCAATGCTTTTTATGCTCAGAAGAGGTAACAATAGGTATGCTCCTATTTGTCACAATACCACATTTAATTTTTAAACATTCTAATCCTTATGATCCCATTGCAAGAGGACAGAGATTTTAATTTTGTAAGATCTTTTCAAAATTTAACAAGTCTCATTTGGGTTGGTTTTTATTTAATTTTATTAATTATAATTTTAGCATAAATTAGTGAATTTAAGAAAACCAAACTTTTCAAAAATTCAAAACTAAGACCTGGTAGTAGTAGACCAGAACTAGCCTAAGGGATTTCTTACCTCGCTTTCCTGTAGGATCGATACTGAAGTTTTTAATGAAAGCCCTATATTACTTAAAATGATTTGTATACTTGTGTAGTACCCCTAGTCTGTAAACTATTAATAAAAAATTCAAAATTTTATAACAATCAATTCTACACACTAGCTACATAAATATAAATTGAGTCAAGTTTTTTGCTATTTTATGGAAGTTAAATTACTACTAATTGTGGGTCGGGTCAAGTTTTTGGCGTCGCTGCTGGGGAAGCTGTGGTGAGAACTTTAGGAGAATTTTTAGTTGAACTTAAAAGACTTATACTTGGAAATGTAATGTTATTGTATAGTGTGTTTTATTATTGTGTGTTTATTTACAATATAAACAATATACATATATATATATATGGAAGAAAACTTAAAATACCAAAAATGTTTTTTATTACTTAACGTGTTTGATATCTATCCTATTAGTTAAGTCTCTAGATTTGTGTGTGTAGTTCAGGGGCTACAAACCATGATTTATACGACTCAAAAATAGATAGAACTGCTAAGAGGATTAGGAAATAGAAAAATCGTCAGAAGTTGTTGTAGAAATGATGAATTATTATGAAGATGATATACTGAATATTTAACTTCTTAGATTGCAGATATTTAAATAAAAATTTATCATTATGCAATGTGTCAACCTCATAAACCCCTAGTCGTTCAGTAAAATTCATTTATATAGATGATTGACAATAACTCTTTTGAAAATATTGATGAGATGGACGATCACTCAAATTACCCATATTTCAATTACGATAACCCAGGCTGGGAGAATCCTTCCAAATTTATCTGGAATAAAAATCACGAAGGAGGAAACCAATCATGGGATTACACTCAAGATGATCCATTAGATAATTAGAATAATTAGGATAACTATAACTTTTGACCTTCTTTTCCTTTTGAATTTAACTCTAACCTACCATACGAGGAGAAGGAGATGTTTATAGAAGAGATTGTTTATCAAATGGAAAATTAGTTGAAAAGTTAAGGGACTGTTATAAGGAATATAGAAAACTAGTTGGGGTTGATTGTTGACTCAATTAATATTAATCCTCTAGATATTTCACCTAGAGACCCTGAGATAAACTCTAAAGAGAATAATGATAAGCAAGATAAAGATATCAAACTAAGAATGAGAAGAGAATTGAAGGAAACGTTTCAAAAGAACTTTGAGTTGAGAAATGAGGATAAGGAGATTGAAAGGCCAATGTAATAATTCCTAAGGAATTAGAAGAACATATTTCTTAAACTAAGGTAAATATAGAAAGACCACCTCCACCACCATTTACTCAGTATAAATGGGAAGAATTATAACATAACTTGAGATGGAAGAATAATTCAATGGAATTTGATCTGGAATCTGAGTCATCTAGGGAGAATATAACTAAAAATTTAAGAGACCTAAATTATCATATGGAGATCCATTTCTTATCAATTTTAAGGATGATATTAATATGAAAATTAGAAATACCAGTAGAAGGCTATTTGATCTAGAAAGAAACTCGCGGAATAATAATTGGAATCAATTTGAGAAGTTGAAAGAGAAACTAAAATTTGAGGATATAAAAATGATTTGGTAATTGATTGATGTTTACTTAAAAGGAAATTTAAAATGGGAGGAAATCCTTTGTTGGGCTAGCGATGTTAAACTAAGCACTTCGTGGTAGGCAACCCATGGTTATCAATGTGGTTTGATTTAGTATGTTTGTGAGTTGTGAATGTTTGTGTTGTATTGTGTTTGCTTTAGTGTGGATTGATCAATTTGATTGATGTTAGTGGATGTTTTGATTTTTTATGAATTGATTTTATCTTAATGTGTGTCATGAGGGAGGTGATTCCTTAACTTCTTATTATGTCTAGACTTGTATATGTTTTCTTGTACTAGTTGGATTGACGAGTCCACTAAGGGTCGAGTCTTAACTAGACTTGAGTTTTACGATAGACATCTTGAGTTTGGATGGTGATAGTTCCATCTGAATACTGTTATTTCCTTTCTCTGACCTTGTTTCATTTGGTAGGAGTCATGAGCCAACTTGATGAGTAACATGTGGATGATCATGCACTATCTTTATAACTATTAAAGGTGTATGTTTAAAGGGATAATGGTGATACCTAAAGTTGGTTCTTGTGAGCCAACAAATCAAGGATAATCATGTCCATGGAATTAGACTATATAAAAGCATTTCAAAGTAACCAATTTATCAGTGTAGTGATTCCATTATAAATTGAAAGTAAAGTAGTGAGATGCAATGAGTTAAAGGATAAGTTGACCTCATTTATCAAGTGTGTTTATGTAAGTGTTACAACTTGTTGGAGTTTTCTTTTGTTCAATTTCATTTCAACATGTCTTAGTTTAGGTTTACTTTCTGTTGCATATTGTTCTGTCCTGATGAGTATTGTAGATGTTTCTGATAGACATTTGTGGTAGATATAATTTCTGAACTGTTTTTCTTCCTTCTTATATTTTATGTACTAAATGTTATACATGTTAAAAATCAAGTTTGGGGGGAAGAAAAACATTTTAAAAGTTTTTATTTTGCTTTAGTTTACTTAGTATTGCTTTTGTGTTAGAGTAGTCTTTTACTATGTAATTTTCATGCTCTATATATTGATTTGAGATTTACTACTACACACACTTGTTTTTACTTCTTATACATGAAATGTTTTTATATTTAGAACCCTAGGATAGATAATTTTGTTAAATTTTTCATTCTTCATACTTGATATGTAATGTAATGTCTTTAATTTATTTAAGAATTAAGTTTAGGGGGGATGAAAAATCATTTTTAAAGCTTAACTTTATTTGTCCTCAGTAGCTTGTATTTTATTTGATATTACTTTTTAAATGACATGTGGTATGTGGTGTTATCTTTAGGATGCTAAACTTTTGATTTTTAGAAATGATAGAGAGGAACATAATAGTAAGTTACTACAAAGGATGAAACTTAAAGTTAAAACATTTAGTAGAAAATATCAGGGAAATGATTTTGCTATTTATAGTGGGAAAAATTGAATTTTTGAAAAATTAAAGATTTTTATAATAATACTTTTTAAAGAATTTAGATTCTATGAAAATTCTTTTCTAAAAACTAATATTAGATTTTATGTAAAGGAAAGAAAATAAGCTTTTTTTACTTTAGAAAAGGGATTGTGAAATTCAAAATCATTAAAAGTCTATCCGGATATAGTAATCTTCACTTGGGTAAAAAAAAAGAGTATGGATTAAAAAGATCCTGAAAGAAAAGGAAAAAAGAAAGAAAAAGAGAACGAAAAGAAAAAAAAAGTAAAGTATGAAAATTGGAGGAGAAGCTTGAGGAATATGATCTAATTAAAATTTTGTTTCACTTGAATCTTTCTAAGAAAGAAAACTTAAGATCAAACCTTCGCTTAATTTATGAAAGTATTAGTAAAAGAATTATTTTCAATATAGATTTCATAAATTCTAAAATTAATATTTTTTTAAAAATCCAAACTTTGGGGAAATTTCAATTATGTCTGAATTAAATAAAAAATCAGTATTCCTAAAATTAATACTAAATGTTCTGATACCTTAGTATCATCTGCTTTATTAGAAATTTTTCTAAGTTGGACTATAACATTTCTAGAACAAATTTTTAGTTATCTAAAAAATAAACCCACTACCACAGGTTAACAATTTTAGTTTTAAAATTATAGTGTTACTTGAGTACAAGTAATATTTAAGTTTAAGGGTATTGACAGCTCCAAATTACATATTTTTAATGCACATTTTATACCCATTTTTTAGGATTATATGCTTTAATGAAAGGTATTTTTTGTGCTTTTGGTTGCAGGTGCAAGAAAAAGAGTTTAAGAGCAAAAATACATCAAAAGGAGCAAATTTAGCCACACCAAGTTTATTGCTAAAATATGTCGAGCTGGCACCTAGGCGCCAGAAATAGTTACAATTATATTCATTGAATTTGGATGAATTTTGAAAAGGTGTCTAAAGCAACTATTGGTGATTTTTGAAGCTCTATATATTGGGATTAATTATGGTTGAAATGGAGGAGTCTTGGAGTCGTTTTGAGAAAGGTATGATCCCATCTAGAGTGGGCGGCCACCATAGTAAGTCTTCGTGAGTCTTTGGGATTTCTAGAGTTTTATGAGCCTTGTAAAAGTCTTGTGAGTCAGAGAAATCAGGGAACTTTTAAGGAGTGCTTAAGAGAACATTTGAGATAGGTTTTTGTAGCTTTTCTTTTCTATGTTGGATTTAAGTTTTATAAAAATGGTTTGTTTATATATCTCCATGAATTCTGAGTAGTTTTCATCTTTCTCCTTGCAATAAGAAGTAATTATGTGGTGGATTTGATTTGTTTTGAAATTCTTTTTATTCCACAAATTTGTGATGATATATTCACTAATTCTTCATTTACTTTGCAAACTAGTCATTTGTTTTGTTAAAATTTGTTGAGAAACTTACAGACCTGAGAGGGATAAGATTTCTTCAACTAGTGAATACCACATTTCACTTCAGAAAGAGCCATGGCGATCGCCTTAGGGGGGCACAAATAAATAGGGAGATAAGAATTGATGGGCGTAGAATTGATGTTTCTAAGGTGACAGACTAGATTTTTTTTCAATTTGGTCTGGAGATTACAACTAAGGGTCACTGGTAGGTCCTATCAAGAGGGCACAGTGGGCAATCTAGTGAAAGGCTAGAACCTACCCACACTACTATACATGTCGACACCAACTTTAGATTAGTTAAAGTTCTTTATGATCGGAAGAGGTAAAGAATATGTATGTTCTTCTTTGTCACAATACCACATATAATTTTTAAACAATCTAATCCTAAACTAATTATGATCCTATTGCAAAGGGAAAGACATTTTAATTATTTAAGATCTTTCCAAGATTTAAGAAGTCTCCTTATAGTTGGTTTTTATTTAATTTTGTTAATTATAATTTTAGCAAAAATTAGTGAATTTAGAAAAAATAAATTCTTCAAAAACTTCAAACCAAGACCTAATAGTGGTGGACCAGAATTTGCCTAAGGGATTCTTACCTCGCTTCCCTGTGGGATCGATATTGGGATTTTTAAAGAAAATCATATATTACTTGAAATGATGTGTATACTTGCGTGGTACCCCTAATGTGTAAACTATTAATAAAAACTTCTAAATTTTATAACAATCAATTTTTCACATTAGCCGTATAAATATAAATTGGGTCAAGTTTTTTGTCCATTTCATGGAATTTAAATTACTACGTAATTGTGGGTTAGGTCGCCATCTGCTTTGCATTGTTTTTCAAACTCATTCTTGGGCCTTAAAATTTTCTCCTTCTTAAGTTGATCTTCATTATCTCCTCCAAATTTTACCTTAAATCTGCAGATGCCTCCTCTTGAGCTAGATCAACTGGCTCTTCTAGAGTTTCTTTAGAATTTGAGGGTTCGAGTTCAATTTTGATAGGTGGTCCCCGAAATTTGTAAAGGAGTACATCACTTTCGGAGCTATCTTAACCATCCTTGTTCGTACCCTCCTCCTTATCGCTATCACAGAGGTTTTGTACTATTGGAGAATTGTTAATAAAATTGAAATCAGATCTGGATTAGGTCAGTTGTCATTAGATATGTTATTGCTAGAAACAGTCAAAATGTAGCCAACATTAAATATATTCTTATTATAGTACCCCACAGGGGCAAACAAGAGTCAGAGGTTCAAGGGATTTCTCCTCCAAATTAGATACAACCATCCTAAAAAAATTAGCCTCTAGCTACTCTTCGGGTCTTCAGTCTTATTTTCCTCTGTGGTCTCCTCTGCCTACTTCCTCTAAATCAGCTCTGCAATAATCGATAGTGATGGCTTAGCATGTCTCGAACTCTGAACTGAAGCATACGCCAAAGCTGTCTGAATTTGATGTAGCATCTTCTTCGAGGATTTTGCCTATGTTGTACTCCATTCATCATCAAATACATATGGGTCAATCGTAACAACAGGATCAACCGAAACAAGATTGACAGAACCTCTTACAGGTTCTTTCATGTACTATTTTGGGTCAATTCTTGAAAGTGAAGCAACCCTCTATTGTATGCCCAAGCATCCTGTGAAAAGGGTAGTACAACAGATGATCCTTTTTGTCCACCTCCTTTGGCCTTTTGGGTTCTGAAAACTGGAAATCTGATCTCTTAATCAAGCTATAAAACATCTTACCAACTGCATAATCCTTTTCTCAGGAGCTCTAACAAGGAGCATCTTCCCTCTATCTAATGATGCCTCCGCTGAGATGACTGTTGATCATGCTGTTGTGGTGGTTGGTAACTTTGCGATCGCTCCATCTGAATCTGCATCGACTGTTTGTGTTTATCCACTACTGCAATAGACCTGGATTTCTTCTTGAAGACTTTGACTGGTTTCTGCTTATCACTTTTCTATAGGAAACTGAGCTGCTTAGCCTCTTGTTGAAGACCGTCAGCCTTGCTAAGCAATTTCTCAAAATTCTTAATGTAAAACCCTTGAGGACAAAATGCTATCAAGCCATGAATACATTTCAGTAGAATCCAATTTTCATGTTGTTCTATGAGCTGCAATTCACATTTCATACTTAAATTCCTCCATCATATAATATAGTCTACTAACGTCTCATCTGGTTGATGTTTCTAGACCACAAGATCACTCACGATGATGTGGTGTTGAGCCTCAGCAAACCTCTTGACAAATGGGTTTTCTAATTCTATGAAAGTTTTCAATGAACCATTTGGTAGCTTCGCATACCAATCAAAAGCAACTCCGGAGAGGCTGCTAACAAACTGGCAGAACAACAAAGGAATGCCCCCCACCCCTCACCCCCAGCGTAGCAACAACTTGTGCGAAAGTGAGCAATATGATGTCGGGGGTTTCCTATCTCATTGAAAGTCTTAAACAGAGGTGGTACAAAGCCATTAGGATATTGTACAACATCAAACTCTTTGGGATAAAGTCTACCCATCAGAAGTAATGCCCCTCCTTTAGATTGGGCTAAGGCCTTTCGCACCTGTTGTTCTACTACAAGCTTAATATCATTTTCTAGTATTAGGCTTTGGACATAATCCTTCTTTAGTTGCTCTTCTCTATTGATGGAGGTGAATTCTTTTGTTCCATCCATGATCTGAACAACTTTTGCAAGTTGAACTCCGCTATTGGCTCAATAAGCTCAGGTGTCTTGGTTTTCAAAACGGCAACAGTAATGCTTCCAAACTTGATCTCAGTATTGTCAAACCCTTGTCCAAAACGGATGACTGCTCCATCGGGCAACTCGCTCTTGTTCATGGCTAAGTTCATCCAGTAGCAAGGGAGAAAAGTTACTTTGGCACAGACATTCTTCTGCAGAGAGGATTCAAAGAATGTCAGTCTCATCCTATGCTTCCATCTATTGTGGAAATTTTAGTTTGAAAAGAACCTATTCAGCAAATTGGGTGTTTCTTTCGAAACATTGTTCGAATATATCTTTATTTATCTTATTTGAATTTATTTATGTGGTCAAGTTTCCAAGTTTATCCGGCTTTATTTTATTTGTAATTATGAGAGAAAGCTTTCAAGAGTTGAAAGCTGACATAATTAATTGGCAACAAATTAGCCACGAGAGAGCAAGAAGGAAAAATAAATGACCCAATCCAAATCACCGATAAAGGGTTGACTTTGCACCATACTCACTTCGACAGGTTCGCTCCTAAGCTGACACCTATTGGCGTTTACCCTATTTTTGGGAGGTGGGAGGATCCCAGAACCTCTTTGTTTTAGGGGTGTTGAAACAATGGCTCCATATCCAAGAGGGGTTGATTACACCTGCTCAAGACAAAAATTAGTCAGGTATGTCAATGGAAGAATGATAGCTTTGCCAACGATCGACATGAACGTGCTACCGATTTATGAAAGCAAAACTATCAAATCATTTAATGAGAGAAATGAGAGAGGAACTAATCTCCAACATAGTCGTCAGAAATTGTCGGTTACCGAATTGAAGTTTGAAAATATACCCAGCATAGGTTACCAAATTGGAGTTTGAAAATATACCCAGCATAGTTGCCAGAAATTATCGGTTACCAAATTGGAGTTTGAAATTAATATATATATATATATATATATATATATATATATATATATATATATATATAT
>NEWO01001558.1:39398-50834 GCA_003013225.1 Phalaenopsis aphrodite
TCCGATCTCATTAAAAAGTCCTACCCTTTAAAATTCCTTGAAGATAATATTTCTTGATTTTTAGCGAGAGTCTTTTTAAGTGATTTTGGTCATTTAATACGTAATTAACTATAGGGGCTTTCCCTTATAGGAAGCTTTTCTCGAACCTAACTTAATATAAACACTATTTAATTATTTATATTAAATAAGAGAACTTGTCGGCAAATACAAAGGTTTCCAGACCAAACAGATGTCATATATTCCTTAGTTTATTTGATCGAGTCTCATCCTCAAGTCTTGTGTTTATCCTTCGGGATAGATACATGATTTGGGGTACAATGCTCTTTCATTTAAACTATGAAAAATATGGGGTCAGTTTGATTTCATATTTTTCTAAAACTATATATATATATATATATATATATATGTAAATTAAAATGTCCTTTTGAAGCGGGCGAAGGGATTTCGATTCTGATGACTGATAGCTTCTTATGGGCAACTCCTCCAACCAAAAATAGCACCGATACTGATAAAATTACCTCATTCAAGTTGACTATGTGTCTGCTCAATATCAACAATGCATTGAAGTGCTGACTCTTCTTCACCACACCGAGAGACTCGACTCTTAGG
This sequence comes from Phalaenopsis aphrodite, assembly GCA_003013225.1. Lineage (NCBI taxonomy): Eukaryota > Viridiplantae > Streptophyta > Magnoliopsida > Asparagales > Orchidaceae > Phalaenopsis > Phalaenopsis aphrodite. The sequence goes on from NEWO01001558.1 coordinate 40,008, forward strand.
TTGTTTAACAAACTACCGATTAGGGTGATCACATCATTCGTAGAACATAACGAACTACCGACATGGGTGAATTATGTGCAACCACCGTGATATCACACTATTGTTCACATCCACCCATCTCATTTACTGACATAGACTTACCACTGAAGGGAAATCCTTATACAATGTTGTCATTGTCACCGCCCTAATGACAAACTACCATATTTGAAGCATACTAATTGTCATGGGGAGCTCAAAGAATATTATCTTCAAATAAGTTTTTAACAATAAGGGTTTGAGCAAATCTTATATTTTTTCCATGCTTAAGACATTCTATGGGTTTTCTAGAGAAGTGAAAGAAGCTTTGGGAACACTCATCCTTCCAGTCACTTGGAGAGAAGGTGAGAGGTTATTTATATACATGGTAGATTTTCTTGTGGTTTATTTTCTATTTGCCTACCATGTCATCTTCGGTCGCCCATTGTTCAAATCCTTTTGTGAGGATTATCTCTACTTATGTTGACCTCACTTTTGTGAGGATTCACTCTACTTATGGCTGATTTTCTATTCAGCTACCATCTCAGTTTTGTGAGGATTCAGTCTATTCACTCTACTTATGCTAGACTAGTGTTGACCTCACATTTATGAGTATTCACTCAACTTACCTCACCAATGGCCATAAAATAGGATTGTACATTTTTAGGACTCTTCAAAAAAAACTTCAAGCCCCCAAACTATTGGTTGGACTGACGCATGGTTCTGACCAGGTATGGAAACCCAAATTGACCTTTATGGGTAAGACATGCCCTAGTTCACTTAAATTCATCAGAAAACCTAGGAAACTCCTCATAGACCCTAGGAACCTGCTTGTTAGCCTCAAAGGTAACCACCAAACGCTAAATCCTTGTGGTGGGGAGGGGGGGAGGGGGAGGAACTACCAACATTGATCCCTGGTCTCAGTAGTAGCCTTGAAACACTAAAAATCAGATCAAAATCCCAGTGGCCCTTTTTGAATCCAAAATTTTGTGGCACCCTATACTGGTCAAATCACTGATGACAAACCCTAATTTGGGCCAAAAACAGACAAAACTAACCATCATACCCCAATTAGATGACACCTGACCATGTGGCCTACCTAACCACCATATGGTCAACACATGACCATATGGTTAACCTAGGACTATATGATCAACACATTGACCTTATGATGAACTCGTTGGTCATAGGGTTAACTTAAGGACATGTGACCAACCCAATATCAAAATAAGCCCACATGGTGAATCCTATGGCCACATAAATAACCACAACCATGGGATTATTTGTTTGTGCATCTCACTTAATCAATTAATTAATTAATTAATTGAAGAGAAATGTCATGAAGGGCCTAGCCTAAGCCCAATCAATAAATGAACAATTTCAAGCCTAAGCCCAAATTCATCCATGGCCCATCCTTATTAGGTCACCCATGACTCGATAGCACCCACCATAACATTGGAAACCTATTGGAAACCATACAAGTCCCAATTTTTTTTTTCAATTTTTTTGCTTAGATTTACGTACATGCCAACCAGTCCTTTGTATTTAATAATGTAACATTTACTCTTCAATTTTTATATTTATAGCACTTTACCTCTACATGAAAAAGGTGAATTTTACCTTTGTTTTTAACTTATAATAGTGTTAGTTTTGATGTCATATGAAAGATTTTGATGTTAAAAATGCAAAAAATAAAATTCATACGTTCAATACATACATTTATAGGAATTTGGTGGTATTATGTAAATGCTCAAATATTTTCTTTGAATCACAACAAGAAAAATAGTTATAGCCACTACAATTCCAGTGGCAGTCTGAACATATAGAAAGTACGAGGTTTTAATTTCTGAGAAATTAATAATACTTGGAAAGCTATTTATGCATAATCATTATTGCTATAGGTTATGGGACAAAATATTTATTCCTTCTACCAAATTAAGTAAATATAAAAAATTAAACATTTACAAATATCCCATCCATCCGTAGCTTAGAACTGAAAGGCAAGCCACATTTTCTGAACATATGGATGGAATATTGGATGGTCCACTACTTTATTAAAAACCATTATGTTTGGCATCAATTGCATGTGTTAATACTTTCTACATTCCCTAAAAATTGGTTCTTTCTTGCTCTACAAACACAGTTCTTTTAAACAAAAATTGAACAAATAATCCATTATCTACAGTAAAACTGAATAATTTTTTATCTTCTTTTACAAACAGATGCAATAAATAGAAAATCACAGCCCAACGGGAGCCTTACACTTTGAAGAAAGGTAGATGTATCGATCATAAAAAAAGTTCTTTAGAACACATTTCTTTTCACAGACACGAACAGTTGGGAAACAGGACCTGTAAAATAACCTAATGAACTATTTATATTGATTTTTGTTGTCTATATTTCTTCCAGAATCCTTTGTGGCAATCCCATCTATTGGATCCAAATCTTCAATCCCAACTGTCACGGATGTGTTGTTCCAATTGTTATAACCATCAATGGTCAAGTTCTTGATTCTAGCAAGGATGGAATCATCTCTACTCATCATCTCAATGTCTACAACAAAACAAAAGAATAAGAAAATCAAATGTTTCCAGGATTATTAATTCAATACTTAAACGGCAAATTAGCTTGCTCTGAAATATCTTAAATTCTTAATAATGAAATCAATCAAACGCACATAACTTCTTGATTCAGGAATTACATAAATGTTTCATTTGATTCTTCTTCTCTTTTTCAGTTTTATTTTTTTTTTTGTTGTTTTTCTATGACGATGAATATGATTCAAAACCCCTTTGATCAATACTGAATAAATACTCATCGACTCGGAGAAACCATCTCAACTAATGAATCCTCAAAACAAGAAACAAAAGAGATTTTGAAATCCTGATTTCTTGATTGCAAAAAGCAAAAGAGTCATAAAAAAAAGAGAAAAATCGTACTAGGGTTGGAGAACATCCAAAGAACCGTGGCGCAGATGATGATAACGACAGGGATGAGGTGCACCATGTTCTCCGCGAACCTCAAATGCGCCGCCTCCTTCTTCGCAATCTCCATCTGGGGACCGTACATCGGAATATGATCAAGCCCCGCAGCCGATCTCAGACATGCAACTTGCCCAGTGCTCATGTAATACTCATCAGAGACCCTCGTCGTGCTCGCCGTTCGATGCATCACTTTTAAATCTTAGAAAGAAAATTCGGATGGAAGGAGAGAAACAAAGAGAGGCGAGAGCTGGTTGAAGGGTTAAAGGGGGCGAAGAAGAAAAAAATCAATGACTAAAAATATCCCGTGCGGCATTCGCACTCCAGAATTGATTGCTGGGCGCATTCTTCATTTCTGTTATGAAACTGTAAAGGAGATGCCTGGTCCGGTGAAAGCAAGCCAGCCACTTGTTCGACGAAATGCCTCACATGGATGATTGAGCGATTTCGGACGAAAGTCAACCTGATTCAAAGGAGAAGGACCGTCGTTTTCTAAATATCAGCCTGAATAAGGGGACATAATATTGGTTGATGAAAAACTTCTATGAAAAAAAGACAAAAAAAAATTGTATTCAGTCCTCTCTGTGTGCACACAATTATAGCAATTATAATTTTATAGAATTTTTTATACATGTTAATGAGCCCACTTACCAAAATGATTGAACTGTTGTCAAAGTGATTGAACTCATCTCTTTCACCCATCACATATAACATAGCCCGCCTAGAGAAATACAAATGATCATCATTACGAGCAAGAACACAGATAATCCATATTTAAATGTTTTGTTCGACTTTCACATCACGGTTTTTTCATCAAGACACGATGAATGGAAGTTGTACAATAGTAAATTTATTTCTCTACTTTTAACTCCTTGTATAAAATAAAATTTAAGCTAAGAAAGAGGGCAGCTCATTTTCTACTCTTTTTTCTTTTTATCTCTTTGTCTAATAAAACTTTGTAGCCTGAAAAAACTCTGACTAGCCTGATATTTCGGCTTATCGGAGGCTCGAACTCAATAGATAATCTCATGTATCTTTTACAGGCCTTACACCCATCTCTCTCTTCTATCTTTCCTCTACAAAAGCAAGGTCTTCACTCCATTGTATGTACTCACGAATGATATGGGACTTACATCCTACAAGGATTCAACATTCCGAAATGTACGGTGAGCATTAAGTTCATACTCGGATATTAGCATAAATTTTATTTAGATAAGTAGAGAGGAAGAAGGACGTTGGATTATACTAGATAATTCACTATATAATAGACTTACTAATTAAGGGATGAAATTTTCAAAGCTGGGCATGATGCGATAGAAGCTTCAAAATCTTGCTCTTGAATTGAGCCCAGAACGTACACTAAATCGCCAAAATCTATGGCTTGCTGACAAGATCCACAACGACAAGAGCACCCTATGCAGAACTTGCTGAGAGTTGGACCAAGAAGGGCTCTTAGCCGATGCTTGGATAATGAGTAGAAAGGAATGATTCTGGCTATCCTAAAGAAGGAGAGCTTGTTGCAGTGCCAACTGAAGAAGGAAGAAGAAACGAAGGAGAAGATTTACTCCTGAATATTTAGATGAAGAAGCTATGGGAAAAATATAAGAATGGAGATTGATAGAAAACACATTTTTAAGAAGATAATCAAAAGCCAAGACATCTAGAAAGTTTACGATTTCTCCCTAGAATTTTACAAGGAAAGATCTGATCCTACCAACCACCTAGCTTCATTCGAGTAAGCAATATGCTTACTTAGAATAAATGATACGTTAAAGTTTCATTTATTCTTTATGATGACATAATCAACTTTATGTTGGTTCAATCACTTGATAGTATGGGTGATCACTTCTTTCAAAGAATTCAAATATTTGTTGATAGCTCAATTCTCTAGCATGTAAAGCTACAAAAAAGAACTCTCAAGCTCTTATGAAGATCCGAAAAGCACCTAAAAATGCACTTGAAGCTTCATTAATCGCTTCCAATCAAAGATGATGGAAGTACATGATCCGGAGCCTATCGTCGCCTTTGTTGCTCTAGCTCAAGTCCTCTGTGAGGGATCATTTTGGTAAATTCTTAGCTTATATGTACGAAAGAGCACAACTCTCACTTCGGTTCCTTCTGATCGTGGGAACCTAGGGAGAAGTTTTAAAACTAGACTCACAATGGCTGCCAGAATGCAAAGAGTTATTTCGGGAAGCAAAAGCCTTGAAATTTTCTTGACCAATTTTTTTTCATTACGAAAGAAGCAACAATAATGAAAGGATGGTCAGAAGAAGGCATGAAAGAGGCGAAGAGTTACATAGACAACTTTTTACTCAAGTCACACCGCTTAAGTTTTTTTGTGGTCAAAATCGTGGAGGCCATCGAAAAAAAATTTCATTAAGAAGCCTTTTCCCATGGAAACGAGGACTCACTCCAGTGATCCCAATCAATACCACACATATTATCAAGATCATAATAAATACAGCGAAGAATGCCAACATCTTCACAACCTGATCAAAGAATTGATCAAGGTAGGGAAACTAAAATAATTTGTAGTCCCTGAGCTCGCACCCAAAGACAAAGTAAAGTGCCTACTGAAGATACTAGCAAAGAACTTGCTCCTGTAAGGTTGGTTCACGTTACATGCATTTTACTAGCTATCTTTCATGGGGATAAGATGGACCTAAGACCTCAAAAAGGTCTAATTTAATAAGTATAAGTGCAGGAGAAGTTTATCCGACCACTTTATTCAACGACATTACACTGATCCAACCACCGCTCATTTTTTCATAAGGTAATCTACTTATTGGGAGAATTCCTTTCCGTTATGTCATTATAGTCATTGCCATCATTGAGGCTTGCCAAATTTTTGGCATCCTATTTAACACTAAAAGCTTTATTAAAGTCTTGTTCAAAGAAAATCTTGGGAAAATGAGCATAACGACTAACTGGCTTGTCCCTGACCGTGACTTTATATATGTTTAAAAATATAAGTTTTTAATACTGCTGCTAAAAGATTTAATTCATCAGCAACTGTACCAAAACTTAATAACAGTTATAAATTTGATAAATATGGATGTAATAAATATTCAATAATCGTAAAGTCACACTTATCAACGCAAGTATACGTGTCGCTCAAGTAATATAGGGATCTAATGAAGTCGTAGATATCGATACCATAGGGGGTAAGATTACAACTACGAATTAAGATTTTAGAAAAACAATACTTTAATCACAACAATGAAGTTCAATTTGCTTACCTGTCATTAATAGGCAATTGAAATAAATATGCAATTTTAATAACTATTAAATAATTAATTATACTAATGAAAGCTCTAATGTGTTATTCAATATATAAGAAAACATTTTTCTCCTTATCAAGAAATTATAATGAATGGATAAAGTGAATCAGTTCAATTTGTATTGTGCCAAATAGGAGCATATATATTCTTTACCCTTTGGTCCAGGCATAAAGAACATTGACTAATCCTACGCTTGTTTACTGAATCTACGGGTAGGCTGAGAGGACACCGGCTCTCACTTCGGAGCTCCCACGTTCCCCTCGCCTGAGGGCTAACATCTATACTTCAGCACCCAAACGATAGAACCGAATTGGGGATTTTAGTCTATCACTCTAAAATCTCCAATTCTACGTCCGATAATATTATTTCCCTATTTATTTGCACCAAACTTCCAAGGGCTTTGACCTCCCTGAATCTTAGATGTAATCTTCATTTTAGTTGTAAAACTCAATATATTTTAACAAATCAATTGGTCAGATTGAAAGTAAATTAAGATTGAAGTGAAAAGATCATCACAATTTCTTAAACATTTTCATGGCTTCACCAATTCAAATCACCATTTCACAAATTTTAAGACAATGAGAAAGACAGAGAAAACTACTCAGGTCTCATGGGAAATCACAACAAAACTCGGAGTTCATATAAAAAAGCAAAGTCATACAAACGACAATAATAAATAAACTTATCTCTAATTTCTCCCCAAGAAAACTTCTCAAAGTTCCTCTGAATCTTTTCCTTTCTTTACGACACACAGAATTCCTCTTTGAAGCGGTAAGGAGAAAAAAATCTCTCACTTTCCCTCCACTCTTACAATCTCTCAAAGAATTCCTCACAATTTTAACACTCTAGTAAATTCTCTATACACTAATGAGACCTCTCTAACCTCCAAATCCTCTCTAATTTTTGGCTAAAATCTTCTTTTAAAGTTGTGGATGAGCTTTCCGAAGAGTTGCCTAAGCATCCCTTCAAAATTTGTCCTCATCCAAAGCCTACTTAGACATAACCACCGAGCTCGTCGTCGATGGCCTCGAGGGCGCCGTCGGCGGACCTTATTAATGAATTAATTCAGGAGTCTCAGGAAAATCTCGCCGTCGGCATGGTCGATGGCACCTTCAGCGCCCTAGTTCAAATCTTCACATTTTCATCATTTTCGCTCCAAATTCACTCATTTTTGCATTTTTTTGTTCCAATGACCCTAGTTCATCATTCCTGCAACAAAACATCAAAAATACCTTTCTTTAAAATGCAATATCATCAAAAACAGTATAAAATAGGTTTGAAAATCTCAACATATTTTCCTTTGGTCAAAATCCCCCAAACTTAACTATTACTTGTTCTCAAGTAATTTTAGTATTACATAAAAGTTATGATCTATGGTAGAAAAGTTTTAATTGAGAAATACTATAAGTTTGATTTAGATAAATATCATAGTGAGATTTTTAGAAAAACAATTAAAGTAATTAAATCAACTCTGTAGCTACAAGATTATCTAGTCATCAAGTTTAATAGTTCTAGTATTCTATTCATTTCAAGAATGACTATATGTTGCAATATTAAGTCACTTAGAATATTCAAATGATAGGAACTTCATAGGAACACTATTAGTAAAAGATCTAATCCATAAATATAAGTTTAGGAATATTATTTAAGTTTTTCCTTTAGGTAGGTCCAGCGAAGCCAATTTTTGATTAGGCATATCCTCAAGCTTCTCCTCACTTCCATAATTTTTTTCTTTCTTTTCTCTTTTTCATTTGGATTGCTTTCAATTCTATGTATTGTTCTTTTCTTTTCAGGGATTGTTTTCAATCCTTTCTTTTTTCCTTTTTAAAGAGATGATTACTATATCTGGATAACCTTTAATGATTTTGAACATCACCTTTCTTTCCCTAAATTTGAAACTCAAAGCATTCTCTTACCTTATAAATATTTCATAGTTTTTACATCATTGAGCCCCAATCTTTTCTTCTCAAATGAATTTCCAGATCCTTAATACTTCAAAATATAGTTTCCTTTACTTTAAATAATTAACTATAGTCTTATTCTCCTACACTAAAATATCTTAAGCTACAAAATTAATTTTCATTATAAAAATATTCCTTTAAATCTACTATAATATTTAAATAGCTACGAAATATAGTTTCCTGAATTAAATTCACTACATAAAATCATATAAATATATTTTTTAAATAATTAAATAGAGGACAACTAATAGTTAACCTTTTTCTTTCCTCCCCAAACTTAAATTTTCCAATATAAAATGATATAGGTGGAAAGAAAAACTCTAAATATAAATCATACCTCAGTATTTTAGGCATTTTCATCATTCTAAAATTTTTGCAATCCTTCTCCAGATTTTTACTTCACTTGGTCTGTAATATTAGGAACAATCTACACATATAAATCATTAGAGAAATTTCTCGGTAATGAAATTTTGAAATAAATATAAAATTAAAACATTAAATAAACACAATATATCCTAACACAACCACAATACTAAAAAAATAATTATAATTAAAATGCGAAATAAAAAATCACAATACATTACAAAATACTACTCAACATCTATTATACTACACATGCACATTTAACTACCACACTAACTTTAGAACAAAAAAAAATTATCCAAGTACAACATAATAATAAAAATGAAAGTCCACATACACAAAAACATCCTTTTCTATTACAAAAGATTACAAAAATAAAAGTACAAGTACAAGTACATCAATTGCATTCAAATATCAAAATCCCAAACTATGTCTTCATCTTCTTGATCAATAGGTGGATTGGGCTGATACTGAGTATATCAGGGGCACTCAGGGATAGTAACATCAAGCTCACCTCTATAGTGTTGGGCCCGAGCTTCGTAAAAAGCTACCTCAAAATTTGAATGCCTCTGAAGGTACTCACTATCATAATCATGCTGACATTCTAAACCTCCAATCATTTCATTTATTAATTCTATGCTCTTCCACTGCAAGATCAACTCATTCATCAAATCAGTCAGACTAGGGGAACTAGAAGGTGGAAAGTCATAACTTGTGGAGGGGACATCTCTACTAGTAGAAGGTTCTTGACTCCTACTTCCAATTCTCCATTTCTCATGGGATTCATAAGTTTTCAAAGTGGCTTTACTAATGGGTTTCATAGGGTGAACCCATTCCTCATCTCCTTCAGCTTCCACTCTAAAAAGTCGGCAAAGTGCATAAATAAGGCAAGGATGTCCTAGATCTCCACTTGTTTCACTCCTTTCCATAGTCAATATGTTCTTAAGAATAATTCTCCCCACATTTATAGTTCTATTATTCTGAATATAGAAATTCAGAATAGCTCTATCTCTAGTTACCTCACTATGATGATAAGTTGGTAACAAAGTAGAAGAAATAAAATAGTTCCACTCCTTAGAAGTGGCATTCAACATGGAAGCAGAAAAATTTACCCGTTCTCGTTGCTTTATCTTCCATTTTCCTTTCCCATTAGTGAGAAAGTTGATCACCTCATTCAGGGGGCCTTCTATAGTACTGAAGGATTCGTAGTGACAACTATAAGAGTCTGGGACTTCGTAAAAGGTGTTGATGTGGGCGGCATTAAATTCAACAGGAAATCCCTGCACTTGAACGATTCCATCTTCAGAATAGAATACGTTGGCGTAGAATTCCTTCAAAATATTTGCAACAACTTTATTGGAGGTGTAACATAAATTTTCACACCTCCGCTCGGCAATAAATCGTTCAATCTCTCCTCCCGGACTTTTAAAAACTCGATCTTGTATACACTTCTTTCCTTCAAATACAGAAGTAAATTTTGGTTGAGCCTTCGCATTGACGAAGTGACACTCATCAAACTTAAGTTGCCTCTTTTGACGTGGAGCCATTTCAATATAATCACAATTATAGAAAAATTCCAACATATACTTCAAATATTCAAATAATGGCTTTCAAAAGTAATTCTAAGAGTTCAACACAAAGATCCATGAATTTCTTCCCACTATTTTCTTCACATTCTCAAATTTTTTGGATCTCCTCAATGTGGAAGAAAACCATGGTGAAAATCAAATATTTTTAGTTTGGAGTAAAGCTCTTACCTAGAGATGATCAAATCGGGTGTCAAAAAGCCTTGAAATCGCCTCCCAATCTAAGATCTCTCAAGCCCTAGGTCAAAAATTACATTTTTAGGAGGAATGGGATGATTAATAGTGGTGGTTGACATGTCAAAATTGTTGTTAAAGATGTTTTTTCATGAACTCACCGTTGGCGGGGAGTTTGACGCCGTTAGCGCGCTTTATTGAAAATTAAACATAAGTCTTAGGAAAAATCCACCGTCGGCGGCGTCGAGGGCACCCTCGACGGGCTCTATTGGTTTGGTTCAATTTCCAAATTTTTGCAATTTCGATCAATTTCAAGCCTCAACGACATCCATTCAATCATTATAGACATAATTTTAAGTGATTGAATGATGTACTTATCACAAACAAACTTTTACAACACAAAAGATCACACACACACACACACACACACACACACACACACACACACACACACACACACACA
>NEWO01001558.1:50949-71513 GCA_003013225.1 Phalaenopsis aphrodite
TACGTGACATAACACACCTAAGTTTGGTATTTTCTCAACATCAATACATTAATTCAACGTCACAATCTAAACCGAAATACTCAAAACACTGAAAAAAAAATATTCTATACTTAGTCTCAACTATACAGAGATCTAAAAGCATAATTCTAAAGCAAAACAATTGTAAAGTTCAAATCAAATTACACACAAAGACAGACATGTAGCAATATAAATCTTTTATTCATCAAATTCAGTATTAAATTCTTTTCCGAGATCACCCATTGATTGCACATGAACGAAGAGGTTGAAGAAGGGTCAGTATGGAAATTCTTCAGTAGAATCCTCCTCTATTAATTTCATCCTCCTCATCAGTCGTATCAAACTATCTTCTAAATTTCCAGAGTGCTCAAAATGTTCTTTCATCCTCCAGTCTAGATGATCAAAGAAATTGAAGATATTATTAATCGCATTCATGACATTTTGTACCTCCTTTTCTAATTTCTTGATTCTGCGCAGGATCACTAGAGTCTTGTCAGGAACTAAGGGTTGAACTGGCAGTGAATTCTGAGATGATTGATCAACTATAATGGTCATGTCATTTTCATCTTCAAAAGATGTGAATCTCTCAGTTGGGTCCAAAGGCTTTCAATGTAGAAGTACCTTTTCCCAATTTTCGTAGGACACTTGGAACTGACTGCAAAGTGAGAAAATTATGGAAGGGTGTCCAAGCCTATAAGTTGATCCATGAATGATCAGGCCCAAAACTGACTTCACAATTATTGATCCAATATCGATTGACAATCCCCTTTGGATGCAATAATTCACAATAGCACTTTCTTTAGAAACTTTACCGATCTTCATTATCTGTAACAATTTTGCAGAAATGAAAAAAGTGCCAGTGTTTCGAAGATTTAGGAGTGTCGAAGAAAAACTAACATACATTTTTTCTCTCATTTTCCATTCTTTAGTTTCGTCCGTTAAATATTAATAAATCTTATTCATCTGGTTTCTTATTGGGATGAAATTGGAATAGTGGCAGACAGAAATGTTTTCGATCATGTATAATTCATTGATTCTTGCAGGAGTGAGAGTGATCCATCTACCTCGTACATAAATGAATCTCTGGTTGATTCCATGCAAATTTGCATAAAATTCCTTCACCACAGGAACAACCACGGTGGCGGTAGTATAACACAACACTTCCCATCTTTGTTGCACTATCACCTCTTCAATTGACGTAGAGGGATTACTCAATCCTTAATTTATGAATCCTCATTCCTTGATCAATCTTTTCTTCTTCAGTACCTTGTTGAAGATTCGCTGTGCTTCCGCACTAGTAAACTTTCGTCGATTGAACACTCACATTCTGGGATTATCAGAGGAATTGAATGCCATATGAATGAAATTGGTGGAGTTTCACTTCTTTTTTGGGGGAAATATGACTTTAGGAATCAAATTTGGGAGTTTAAAATGGGCAATTCCCGCCCAAAATCAGCCAAAATCGCCATTCAAACCTAAGAAAAAGCCATCTCGTCGGTCTTGCCGTCGGTAGGGTCGAGGGCGCCGTCGACGAGGCTCTGTATTTATTTTTCCTGGACTCTCGAGAAAAACACACCGTTGGCGGCATCGATGGCACCGTCGGCTCCCAAGGTAAAAATTGTACTGTTTTGCTCTGGTCCGAATGCGTTCTAATTTTTCTTTATGGATCCATGTCTTATGAAGATTCAAGGGTAAATAAGAGTAGTAGAGCTTAATACTACCACAAACTAACGATAGTTTCAAATAAAAACTACTACAATCTTAAAAAAGTAAAGATAATTATGGGTTGCCTCCCATAAAGCGTTTGGTTTAACGTCGTCAACCTGACCTATTCAGGTGTTATTCAGGTTGACTGATCATTAAAACCTCCTTAAAATTTGGTCTTTTACCCTCAAAATATGATTTTAATATGTTTTCATTTACTTCTATTTCTAGTCTTCTGATCTTCAACTTCAACAGCTCCATAAGTATAAACTTGAGTCACAGTAAAAAGTCCAAACCAAAGAGACTTCAATTTCCTAAGGAAAAACTTTAGCCTAGTGTTGTAAAGTAAAACTTCTTGTCCTGGTTCAATGTTCTTTTGGTTTATCTTCTTATCATGCCATAAATTTAGTTTCTCTTTATAAATTCTATCATTATCATAAGATTCATTTCTTAATTCTTCCAATTCATTTAATTGAAACAATCTCTTCCTACCAGCATCTTTCAAATTATAATTGATTTCTTTAATCGCCCAATATGCTTTATGCTTTAATTTCACTGGTAAGTGACAAGTCTTGCCAAAAATAAGTTTGAAAGGAGTCATTCCAATAGAAGTTTTATAAGCAGTCTTGTAAGCCCATAATGCGATATCCAGTCAAGTGGACCAATATACTCTACTAGAGTTTACAATCTTTTCAAGTATTTGGTTAATCTCTCTGTTAGAAACTTTAGCTAACCCACTGGTTTGAAGGTGATAGGCAGTAGAGATTCTTTGAATAATATTAAACTTCTTTGTCAATCTCTGAATGTATTTATTTCTAAAATGGGATCCTCCGTCAGTGACAATCATTTTAGGCATTCTGTATCTAGTGAAAATATTTTTCATTAAAAAACTTGAAACACTTTTAGCGTCACAATGAGATAAATATTGTGCTTCAATCCACTTATAAACGTAATCTACTGTAATTAATATATATAAGTTCCCAAATGAAGGATTAAATGGTCCCATAAATTTCAATCCCCAAACATCAAAGATCTCAACTTTAAATATGAAATTAAGAGACATTTTATTTCTTCTAGATATATTGCCTACTCGTTCATATCGATCACAATTTCTAATGTATCTATAAACATCTTTAAAGATAGTAGGCCAATAAAATTTAGCTTGTAATATTTTATGAGCAGTTTTATTAATCTCAAAATGTCCTCCAAATTCAGAATCATGACATTTCTGAATGATTAGCCAGTTTCTTCATAAGGTACACATCTTCTCATAATCAGATCCTTACATTGTTTATATAAATAAGGCTCATCCCAAAAATATGCTTTAGTATCAAGAATGAATTTCCTTTGTTGTTGCAATGTCAGCATCGGTTGCAAAATATCACTTACAATATATTTAACAATATCAGCATATTATGGCATTTTCCACTCATTAATATTATAAAGTTGTTCATCAAGGAAATTATTTGTAATTTCATTGTCAGTGTCAAATAATTTATGATTTTCTAATCTTGACAAATGATCAGCAATTTGATTATCAGTTCCCTTTCTATCAATAACCACAAGATCAAATTCTTGTATCAAAAGTATCCATCTAATCAACCTTGGTTTGGAATCTTCTTTTGCATCATATATTTAATAGGAGAGTGATCATTGTGCACAACACATTTAGCTCCAATTAAATAAGATCTAAATTTTTATAAAGCATACACAATGGCCAGTAACTCTTTTTCAGTAATAGTATAATTAATTTGTGCATCTTTAAGAGTCTTACTAGCATAATATATAACTTTGTCCAAGGACAGCTCCAATAGCATAATCACTAGCATCACAGATCAATTCAAATGGTTTCTCCCAGTTAGGTGAAACTATAATAGGGGCTGTGATTAATTTTTCCTTTAATAGCTCAAAGGCATTTAAACAGCTTTCACTAAATTCAAATTTCTTGTCCTTTTCTAAAAGTTGGCATAGAGGTTTGGTAATTTTGGAAAAATCTTTAATAAAATGCCTGTAAAATCTAACATGTCTAAGAAAACTCCTAACCTCTCTTACATAAGAAGAAGGTGTTAGTTTAGATATAACTTGAATTTTTGCAGGGTCTGCTTTCATACCATCTTCAAAAATTTTATGCCCTAACACAATTCCTCCTGCAACCATAAATTGACATTGCTCCCAATTCAGAACCAGATTAGTTTATTCGCATAACTCTAAAACTTTTTCAAGATAATTTAAGCATGTGTCAAATGATGTTACAAATACAGAGAAATCATTCATAAATTCTTCCAATCGATCATCAATTAACTTATTAAATATAGACATCATACATCTCTGGAATGTTGCACGTGCATTACATAATCCAAAAGACATTCTTTGAAAAGCAAAAGTTTCGAAAGGACAAGTAAATGTTGTCTTTTCTTGATCCTCAGGAGCAATAAGAATCTGATAGTAACTGGTATATCCATCTAAAAAACAAAAATATTTGTGCCCAACAAGTCTATCTACTATTTGGCTAAAAAGGGTAAAGGGAAGATCTTTCCTGGTGACAGTTTTTAATTTTCTATAATCAATGCAAATACGCTACCCAATAATTTTTCTGATATGTATTAATTCATTATTTTTTTTTGTTTCAATAGTCACTCCTCCTTTCTTAGGAACAGAAAGAATTGGACTTACACACGCACTATCTGAAATAGGATATATAATTTCAGTGTCTAACCATTTCAAAATTTCCTTAACTAATTCATCATTCCTGCAACAAAACGTCAAAAATACTTTTCTTTAAAGTACAATATCTTCAAAAACAGTATAAAATAGGTATGAAAATCTCAACATATTTTCTTTTGGTCAGTCCCTACCTCCAAGTTACTCTTTGGATTCTCCGAATTGAGAAAGGAAACATGTGGAGTGAAAGCCCTCATAGTAATGTTGGGGGGGAAGAAAAACATCAATATAGAAGACATTAAATGTCATTATCACTATTGCTGGATAAATGTACAATGCCTTCTTTGAAAAGATAATGTTGAATGCTTTCAAGGTTATTACGTCCACTTACCATGTCTTCGCCAATTTCCCGATAAGAGGCCAAATCAACACAATTTAGGGAAACCTTCTCAAGTCTTGAACTTATTATTTACAAGCTGTAAAAAAATTATCGAAAGATCTCCCTTTGATTGATAACAATAATGATAATGGTTTTGAAGCTACTCCCAAAATATGTACATGTTTCTTAAGAAGAAACCGGGAGAAATTTTCTAATTAGTGTCAATTTCGGCACATAGCAAAAAAGACTAGTTTATTGTTATCTTGAGATTTCATTGAGACATATTCACATGGACACTCAATGAAATGCTCAGTGTTGATATCAACATCTTCTAGCATCAAATATACAAAAAACAAGGATCTAAGCCCCTCGAGCAAAAAAATATGAGTTACCACGAGTATTGTGGCCCAACCTATTTGACATAAAGTGGTAAACTTACTAAATGTTAACTTCATATGGGACTTGCAGTACCCTAATTTGCTTGTCAATATGATAATTATGAAGAAAGTAATTGATAAATTGAGGATGTGTGTTGACTTTATCAATCCAAACACAACTTGCCCAATAGACAACCATACAACTTTGCATATTGATACGTGGATTGATTCAATAGTTGGGCATTTGGACATGATTTCTCTAGATGTCTTCTCTAGGTATCATCAGATAATGACTAACTCTGTTGGTGTAGAAAAAAAACTGCCTTCATCACTAAACATGGAGCTATTTATTATAATGTAATACCCTTTCGCTTAAAGAATGCTGGAGCAACCTATCAAAGGTTAATTGATGTAATTTTTATAAATAAAGAAAGAAAGGAATGTGAAAACCTTTATCATTGATCTTCTCATTAAAATTAAATCACCATAGTAGCACATATAGGACCTCAAAAAATCTTTTGCAGTTCTCAGGCAGTTCAATCGTAAGCTCCATCCGTTGAATTGCACCTTTGGATCTTGCTCTAGAAAATTCCTCAAATGCTTTCTTATGTCCAAAGGAATAAAGCCAAATCCAAAGAAGATCCCAATCATATTGGATATGCCACCGCCAAACCTCAAAGGAGTGTAAGTTCTGACTAGACATAATGCAAGATTCAATGGATTATCTCAAAATGTAAGAAATGTTGTTCTCCCTTTTTCAAATCAACCAAAAATCTAGCTGCTTCTCTTGCACTAAGGAATGTTATCAGCTCTTCGTACAACTAAATAGCTTATTACCATTACTTCCTCTACTCCAAAGTCCCATGCTAGAAGAAGAGTAGTCCACGTACCCAAGATTTGCTACAAAAGCCATGAATCTGGTATTTATTCATGAAGAGGTTGAAAAATAATTTCATATCTTTTATGTGAGAAAATTACTCAGGGAGTTTGATAAAAGTACATGATAACAGATAAACTCACTTTGACACTCATCGTATCAATGAGAAAATTACTTGCTTATTTTTAAGCTCACACAATGCTTGTTGTTACTAATCATCTTGTGAATTATGTGTTATTCAAACCCAACCATTGAGGAAGACTATTCAAGTGAGTGGTAGAATTCAGTGAATTTGATATCATCCACGTACCTATAACATCAATAAAATATCATGTTTTTGCCAACTTCATTGCTGATTTTTTTGAAAGATCATTAGAAAGAAATCAACACATAAATGAGTATGCTTTGGATACTTTAAAAAGATTGAGCTTTAGGCTACATACAAAAGGGAGTGTGCATGTTTTTGCACATCCATTTTAGATATATTTTAGTCACTCAATCCAGCTTATCTTCATGGCCACAAATGATCAAGCAGAGTATGAGGCACTAGTTGATGACCTAAGGTTTGTACTAGTGATTTGAGTAACCCATCTCCTTGTTAAATTACACTCTCAGTTATTAGTAAATTAGACCAACATGTTAGGAATATGGTGATGACCAAATACTTGATAAAGGCTAAAATAAGGAGAAGCAAGCTCAAGCATTTTCACATTGAATTTATCTAGCAAGAAGACAACTAATTTACTGACCTAACTACCTTATTGATTAGAAGCCTACGGTAAATGGTCTCTCACTTTAGATTGATGAAAATTGAAGAAGACAAAGTTATAAATGTATAAAAATTGTAGCCCAATAGTTGCATCGATACCATACTGCAATATTTGTCTTTAAACATAGTCCTGATATATACTAAGTATCCTTGTAAGTTCAGGATCAGAGCTATGCACTATTTGATTGTCAATTGAGAGATTTCAAAAGATCTGTCACTTTTACCTTTTCTGAGTGCATCAGAAAAAAAAGAGAAAAGTGGGAACCTACAGGAAGTCCATCACAAAAGGGCAAAAACTAATAATTTTCATATGGCTCTACTATTGTCTCACTCTTCAGAAAGTTGTTGAAGAATTATCTAAGAAATATAGGTATTGCCAAAATTTTACCCATGCGACTTCAACCATCACATAAATTGTAACCTCTAAAAATTTTTTGTACTTTCGTTGTCTGGGGAATGAACCATCTAGAGCCTCTTCTCTTAGGAAAAGAACAAATAAAATAGACTTCATCAATATCAATTATTTCTCCAAATGGATTTAGGTCAAACCTTTAGCCAAAATTACAGCGTTGTCATTTGTAATTTTATATGGACTTGCATTTTCTATAGGTATGATATACTGATAGTTATCATCATCAATAATGACAAAATTTATTAGCTATAAGACAAAAGAGTTTTACAATAGTAAACCAATATGCTTAAACTTCATCTATGTGCACTATCCAAAAATTAAAGGCCAGGTTCAAGTGATTAACAAATTCATCATAAATTTACTCAAAAAGAAATTTTAAGGAGCTAAAAACAATTGGGTTGAAGTAATTTTACCAGTCTTATGGGCACTCCAAGAAACACCCATAATTTTCACTGGTCATACTCTCTTTTCCCTTATTGACCTCATTTTTAGTCAACCCTTCTCTTTAGTAAAGCTTGGGTTGACTTCACTTAAGCTCAATCTTGAATAAAGCATGGATTTTTAATTTCTCTCCTGAGGTTGTTGTAAAAAATAAAAATTTCATTTTAAAAGTTGCATGAATCTTATTATCACTATTATGCAAACCAATCTGATAATCAATTGAAATAATTTTATGTAAAGCTGTGCACTTATGGTTCATATGCATGAAAATGGTCTTACATTAAAATTTTTCAACAAGTCATTATTTCTTAAAATGGACTTCACCATTGTATTTATATCATCAACATCTTTCAAAGTGTTAAATTTTCACCACATTTGGGCACTTGTTAAACAAATGATAATTAGGAGAGAGAAAAGATTAATTAAACCAAAACCTCTTCAAATTGACTTCATATTGACTATAATCATTAATAAAAATTGTTTAAAATATTATAATACATCATTTAAACAAATAAAGTCAAATACAATTTTTTTTTGTCAAGTTTGATTACATGGGCCCACTTTGACCAGTCATATCTCTCTATTGAGCTTGAATTAGCAAAAAAATAATTGTGTTATCATATTTCTTGAATTTTTCTTCATCAATTTGATCAAAGTCAGCTTCCCAACCACCATAATCACATATCCAACCAACTTTGAACTTCAAATGGCCATAATTTGGCTACACAATTTAGTATTTGAAATCAATTAGACCGTTGAAATCCTTATTTTGTCCTCTTAAGTTAGTAAATTAATTTTAATTTTCTCATTTTTCTATGCCAATTTATGAAATTTGTGGCTTTCATTGTCCAAATTTAGCCTAAATTACAACTTTTCCATTTGAACTCCACCTTTTACTTAATTTTTTATCAAGCCACCCTTTTTTGACACATGAGCAATCCTCACACTCTTGTCCCATTTTTTTAAGTGGTCAAATTGTGGATCTATCAATTTGTACTAAATCTTGGCCATTTAATTCAAATTACCAACTCTTTTCTTCATCTCAACCACTCCTTTCCCCCTCAAACTCAAACTGCCAACTATTCTCTCCACTAAACCAGTCGTAACTCACAAAGTCCCTCCAATTCATGCCACAACAACAAGGAAATTCCTACCCTCTCCATTTCCCAAGAAAATTCTTCTCTTCCTCTTTCCTTTTCTAAATCTTTTTCTTATAATCATTTTAAGGCAAACAATAAACTTCAAGAAGGGATTCAAAAAGCAATTAAGATAACTAATTTAATCAATTGATTTCAGAGGAAAGGTACAATATTTTTCCATTGGTTTAATAAGTTTTCTTATCAATTTTAAAGGTTTTTTAACAATTCTCATTCTAAAGACTTTAGGTAAAACTTCTTAATGTATTCATACAAAATTCCATGAATATTCTCCATGCATTTGCCTAAACCAAAATATTTGAGATATGTAAATATAATAATTTTTCTTTATTACTTTCAATCACATTATTTTGATGTTAATTTGTGTAATTACCCATGTTCTATGCAAAGTTCATGGGGCTTTTCTATAAATTGAATCATTCCATGTATAAATTATGTTTTTACCATAAAATTATCATGTTGGTTTACTCAAAATATAAAAATAAGAAATTCATCCGTATTTTCATTAGAATTTCACAAGGTTTTTAGTGTTTTTTTATTTAATATATTATTTAATTGTTTCCGTATGAAATTGAATTTTTTTTGTAACATTCATTCTAAAACTGAAATATATGTATAGGTCCTTACTATTGTAGTTTCATATTCTCTTTTTGTTTATGTGTTTCAATCAAATGTTGCATGCTACCATTTCATTTATATTAAAACTAAAGATATATGTTTTTTTCCATAAAATCACACACACACACACACACACACACACAAATATATTTATATATATATATGTCTTAAATGTCTATGTATGTGTGTGTGTTTTAAATATGTATATATATACATCTAAGTAACCTAAAAGGAGCATGAAGTCAATCTAGGTAGGGATGTGGCTTCCTCCACTATGATCTTCAGTTATGAAGCTATTTTTTGGAAGGTTATTGTATGAATGTGTTATAGAGATAATTTACATGCTCTGTCTTATTTTACTGGTCTGTCTTTATTATTCTGTTGGCTTTGATTTGTTTTTTTCCTTGTGGCTACATTTTCAGTTTCAACATAGCTTTTTGGAGAACAAACTGTTAAACAGTCACAGTGAGTCGGGATTCTTTGGAGTGTATATAATTATGGCTGTCCCTTTAAGTTAATCGCCCATGATTTCATGCCCTTCGTTTAGCTATTGTCTAGAGTTAACCCTTGCTACCTCCCTTTGAATCCCATCATTACTGGGCTAACTATGCATATGTTATTGCTATGTATTGCCTTGTTTGTCCTTCTTTGCAAATTTAATTTAAATGTTTTGGATAAGGAGCTTTAGTTGTTTGTTGTTAGTCTAATGGAAAAGTTTATGGTTGTTGGATGGAGTCATGTATTGACAGAAGTCTTTGTTTCATTGTTGATGGTTTCTGCTCTTACATATCTATATTGTTTGCTAGAATACTCACTTTTGTCATAGTTGGATTTCCTTACCGATCACTATTTCCCTTCATAATTTTTCATACTTAGGGTTTTATACTCTTTTGGTGTTGCCATTTGGAGGATTTTCTTGAGTGTGTTGTATTCCTGGTGGCTGGGACCCTAGGGGCGAGTTTGTATTTTTTTTTGTCTTTTTAGAGGGACCTAATAACCTAATTTCGTTATTTTTATTTTAAGCAATAAAATTTCCTCTGGGCTTCCTAAAAAGAATGTAACCTAAAAGAAGCCCTATGGATAATTCATGTCATGTTGTTTTATGCAATATTAATTCCCTTTCGTATAATGTAAATGTATATGTAAAGTATGTGAGTGGATTATCTGTGATGAATTATGGAATTGCATGAAAGCGTATGATTGCATGTTTTTCTTACCTTTATGCATGTGAGATTGCTTGATTTTTATAATCTCCATTTATTAAACATGTTATGATTAATGGTGAATAAATAGGATAATGGTGAATAGTTTTGATTGATGGATGAGAGGCACATGAAAAAATTAAGACCCTTAAGCATTTAGTGAGAAGGGATGGAGTCTGAGAAATAATTTTCAGTGATTTTAAATTGAAAAAATATTTTATATAAATAATTAAATGTGCTAAAAATAAAATATTTTTAAAATATAAATATTCTCATGAAATAAATTCTTTTCAAGTTTAATTAAAGGTACTCTAAAATATAAAACATTCAAAATTAAATCAAACCATGAAAAGATTTTATACTTTAATTAAATGAACTAAAAATTTTTTAATTTTTATTTTTTAAAAGTTTTGAAAAAGGTCAAGGAGATATTATATACTATGTCTTTAAAAATTTCAAGAAAAAAATATTTCTCTAAAAATTAATCTCTTAAGGTTTTTTGGTATAAACATCTTATTCTTCTAATGAAATTCCATAACAAACTTATTTTAAAACTTAAGAGATTTCCTTTAAAAGAAAATTTTAAGGAAAACTATTATTAAAATCAATCTCTAATATTTGTTTAAAATTTTCTTTTAAGAGTATTTTCCCTTAAAGATTTCTTTCTTAAGTGATCTTCTCTTTAAAAGATTTAAAAATTAAAATCAATTTTTTCAAAATAAAATATTTTTAAAACCCTTAAGCTTCAAGTATTTAAAAATATATAAGCTTGTCATTCTCACTTTTACTTGCTTAGCCTAGGTAACTTATATATTCACCAGAATGAGAGGCTACATGAATGAATATGTTTATCCCTAGAAATGTATAATTTCGTAGCCTCAGACCTTTGAGTATTTAAATCATGAGGCATCTTAGTTTAATTAACTCATAGAAAATGTAAGTTTGTGTCCTAGATATTTTTGGAATGATAATTTTTTAATATTAAATCTAGATTTTGCATGAAAAGAATGTTATTATAAGAATATGAAAAAATATTTATATATGAGAATTTTAAATTAAGAAAGTTAGTCTTATTTATTCAAAATATGCCATCCCAACCACAATCAAAACCTTATGAGGAATACATAACACAAGGATTAAAAAATAATTTATAATTGACAAATTAAGAAGAACTTCACTTAGAACAAAGAAATAACTAAACAAAACTTAGAAAACCCTCATTTGTCATTATAACTAACAATATTTAGGAGAAAATAAGTTACTCAATAATTTTCAAAACCCTAAAAATAATTAAAAGCAACCAACTTTAATTTTTATAACCACACCTAGGGCAGCTCCAAACTATGACCCTGGGATAGCAATAGAAGACAAAAACCTAGGAACACACCCCCACATACCCTTGATTAGTCTAGTCTAGAAGCCCTATGTTAGTTTAAAATGTACCCAATTGATAGATTTAAGAACTAGGACATTAAAAGTAAATTAACCTACCTCTAAAGACTATCGAGTATCCTAAATTGAAGTAGCATATGCTATGGACTAGGATACTTGAATGACAACTTTAAGTCATTATTGTGGTGATAAGGGAAAAATCATATTATTTAACTAGTTAATAGTTTGAGACTACAAGTGTACCTGGGATGATGAAAAGCCATTGGCATCTTGACCGAGTGCATTATTCCCAATTTTAAGTTAGTCTATCTATAGCCTCCTATTCAGAGATATTAGGGTTAAGGTTTCACCTTCGTCTAGATATCTATTTCCCCTTCCAACCTTTTAGAATAGAAAATTCTGTAAATCATATCAACTTAATCAAATCAAATCCAATCCAATTCTAAATCCAATCTAATTTTAATCCAATCTCAACCTTAATCTGATTCAAACCCAAGATCAAATCTAATCTAATCATGATCCAGCTCATATCCAAATTGTTTCTTAAACTTGATATTGTGATTCAAGCTCTATATCATCACTCTGATTGTGTTGGGTGCTACCCTAAGGGTAAAAATCTTTGAAACTCAAGTGAAGTCAACTTGTGTCAAATATTCACCCTTTTTTTAAGTCTTTAAACCATATTAATTCGTAAATATTCATTAATGAATAAGAAAGATAAAAGGTATAACGTTAATCAATTTTCTAAAAGAGAAATTCTTAAGATACAATTAACTATAAGGGTCCCCCTCATAAGGATACTAGACCTTAGATCCATAAATTACAAAGATTTTTCTCATCCAAATGATTAGATATATTCTAAGATAATTTTTATATCCTTGGAGTTTGAATACTATTCTTTGAATGTCATATGGGATCATTTAGATATAGATTTTTTGATGGCTACGATCCAGGGCGAGACACACGCCACTTTGAAAAGTGAATAGAAGTTTGTTGTTTGACATTTTCTCTGCAAATGACAGATTGATGTAAACATGCTAGATAGGGTTGTAGATCAATTTGTTAATGTGGATATCGAGAAATTTCTATTTGAAAGGCTCATTTGATTTATTTTAAGAGTTTATGCTCACAAACACTTGTTTGATAAGCAAGAAGGTAATCTCAAAGAGAAAGAAATTGAAAGAGGTCAAATTCATTTTAGTTTTATTTCCAAGTTTACAAATAACTCACTGTTTGTCAGGTTTAATAATGTTTTTTAAATACCGCCCATTGATTGGGGGTAAAATTCTTTCTCCTTGACAATTAATCAATTGATAGGGTCCTTCCGAGTATGTCTTTTCAACTACATACGAGCCCTCCCACATTGGTTCAAATTTTTCGCTTATTTTTCTGTAAGCTAGGATAGGTTTTCAAAGCACTAAGACCATATTCCCAATTTAAAATGTCCTAAGGCAGACCAATTTACCATGGGTTGTATCATTCTTGTTTGATATAGTTAAAGACACTATTGAGCTTGTAGTCGTTTGCCCTTCAGACTCTCATGTTCTTCAAGTCGTAATTTTGCATTTTCCTCTTATGTTATTTTGTTTGCAATCACAAATTTGAGAGAAGGAATTGACACTTTGAGTAGCAATATGGCTTCAAAACCATATACCAAGCAAATGGTGTTGATCGTGTAGGTGTTCAGAATGTAGTTCGGTAAGGCCATAGAGCCTCTATCAATAGCTCATGCCATTGTTTGGGATTGCAACTTGATACCAGAAAATATAGTTATGTAAAATTTATAAAGCTGGCTCCGCTTTACAACGCTGTCAAAATCTTGATGTTATATTTTATGAATAATAAGGTTAAGCACTTAATGTTAGGATTCTACTCAAGTATACGTATCGTTATCAAGTAATACAAGACTTTCTATTTAAGTCCCAAATATCGATCCCACGAGAAATGTTTAAATTTGAAATGACAAATTAACTAGGAAATTCACAGAAATAAAAGAAAAATTACTGTCACCAATTATGATTATTTAAGATACTATCAAAGCTAAATTATTAATTTCTATTGGAATTTAAATGTAAAGTTTAAAAAAGTAACTACTAAACTATGTTTATGTGATGAAGTTTTCTAATATGAAAAAGTATCTTTCCCACTACGATGAGTTTTTAGTGAAATGAGATGAGATAAATGATTTAAATATGTATTATGCCAAATAGGAGCAATTTTAATTCTCTACCATGATTCAGTGTTATAGAAAATCATTGGCTAATCTCAGGTTTAGTCCCTAAATCGGTGGCTAGGCTTGGAGGATACTGGCTCCCACTTCCCTTCCCATGTAGGCTAACTCTCACTTTAGTTCTTAAACACTAAGACCGAATTGGGGATTTTAATCTGTCACCCTAAAAATCTCCACTTCTACACGCAACAATGTATATTTCTTTATTCATTTGCACTTAATTCCATGAACAAAATACTCATTCATGGACTTAAATGTGATTCTCACTATGTTGTAGAGCTCATACTCCATTTCCCGGATCATATGTTTCACAACATATTTTAACTATTCAATTGTCCAGATTGAAAAGTAAATTAAGAATGGAGTTGAAACACCATCACAATTTATTTTATATTTTAACATTGGCACATCCAAATTATCTCTTCATTTCACCATATCTTAGAATAGGGAGAAAGATAAAGGAAACTACTCAGACTTCATGAAAAAGATACAATAAAACACAAATTTCATATATAAAAGAAAGTTCATACAAAAATAATAAACAAACAACACTTATCTGAAACTCTTTCTCAAAGAAAATCCCTTGTAGCCTCTCTTAGGAAATGTAGGAAGAAGAAACCTCTCACTTCTCTCCCTCTCCAACATTCATAGAGAAGAATTCAACCTTAAACTCACCACAAAATTTCAAAATTATATGAAAAATAAATAATTAATGTTGTGGAAAATGGTTGAAGGACGCAAAGTGGCACGAAGGGGGGTGAAGATATGCAAAGAGAGACCAAGAAAGCTTCTTTTCTGATCAATTTAGACTCTAAATAGAGCCTAATGTATGTTTTCCGATATGTGCATCCATAAACTCTTCAAAAAAATGTCCAAATTAGTCGAATCTTTTAGAAATAGGGTATGCACTGATATTGGCACAGCGACGCCAATTCTAGCACCGTTAGCACCAGTGGCCATGAATTAAATCTGTGCTCTCTATCAAATGGTGTCGTCAGCGCCCAATCTGGCGTGGTCGACACTGAACAATTTTTTAAAAACTCCATTTGACTCCAAATTTCATCCTTTTTGTTTCCTTTTTGCTCCAAGTCCTAAAAATCAATAACCTGCAATAAAACATGAAAAATACCTTCCTTTAAAGTGCAACATCATAAAAAATGAGTATAAAATATGGGTCTAAAAATTCATATATTTTTTGCGTATCAAAATCCCCCAAACTTAAATGTTACTTGTCCTCAAGTAACTCCTTTACTACATACAAATATTACTCATGGCAAAGATTTTAACTTCTAGATTTTCATATTTTAGTCTACTAAATACAATAGTTTAACTTTAAAAAAATGTAAAATTACTCTAGTTAATACTAAAGGTATAAGAATATCAAGCAGTCAAGTCTAAGATTTCTGATTCTCAATTCTTTTCAAGGAAAATTGCAAATTATTCATTTTAAAGCCACTCCATATGAAAAAGAAATTAATGAGACTTCACTAGTAAATATGCTAATATTAAAATATAAGTTTAGAAAATGTAGTCAAGTCTTCTTCTTTAAGTTGATTCAATTGAAGCCAATTTTTAATTAGGCATCTCCTCAAGCTTCTCCTCACATATTTTTCTTTTTTTTCTTTTCTTTTTTAGGATCATTTTCAATCCATTTTCTTTTTTTTCTGTCTTTTTTTATGTAAGGATTACTATATCTGTATAGTCTTTAATGATTTTGAACTTCACTATCCTCTTCTTAAAGTTTAAAACTTTTCACATTCCTTCACTTTATAAATTTATATTAGCCTTAAAGATTTTTCATAATGTTTTATTCTTTTCTTCTTACATGAATTTCTAAGATTTTTAATACTTCAAAAATACAAATTCCTTCACTTATAATAGAAAAACATAGTCTTATTTTATCATACCAAATATCTTAATCTCTAAAATTAACCTTTATTATTAAAATTTTTTAATTAAGTTTACTATATATTTAGAAACACAAATATAGTTATCTAAAGTTACCCTCTAATACCAAAGGTCAAGTTAAATTTTAAAATATTTTTAAAATATAACGAAGTGAGGAAAAATAAAATTAAGTTTCTTTTCTTTAAAAAAGAATTTTTATTTCCCCTCTGAACTTAATTTTTTAAAAGATTTTACATGAAAAACTGAAAAGATAAAGGGTGAAATAAAATATTTAATACAAAAAGAAAAGACTTACATGTTGAAGGTTCTAATTTGAAACTTAACCCTCAAATATTGCAGGTGCTAATATGAAAAGCTACAAGACTTAGAACATTAAATAACACATAATACATATAAAATTTACTGAGAAAGAGTTAACTACAAATACATCCAACAAAGTACTAAAAACTAACAACAACACTAAAATAATTTCTAATGTAAAAAGTGTTTCACAAATTTACTATTCACAATACAACATAATATTTAAAATAAAGTATCACACTCTAAAAAAAACAAATAAACAGTCACAACAATATAGTACAACCAAACATAAACTAAACAAAAATCTAATTAAAACATCACCAATCATCATCATCATCTTCTTCTTCTTCTTCCACATCCAAATTTTGTCGTTGATATAGGGTAAAAATAAGGTGAGTAGGAAATTAAACGAGTGATCATCCCTCATGTATTCGACCATTGCATCATCATAAGAAACATCATATTCAAACTTCTGTCTTGTCAAATCATCATTGTGTACATTTCTGGCCTACATATTTTCCATTCTACTTTCTATTCGCAAGATATCTCCCTGTTGGATCATCACTTGCTCCATAAGTTTCTGGATAGTAGGGGTACTAGAAGTAGTTCTTGAAGTAGAAGAAATATTCCTTGTCCTACTTCCAGATCTCCATCCAACATGAGATTCATAAGTCTTTATATTGGTAGGCCCAATAGGTTTTATAGGTTCAATCCTCTCCTCATGCACTCTAAAATCAACTACTGCCTATTCACATAGTGTGAAGATCAATACAAGGTATGTTAAACCACCAGTAGTCTCTCCTAAAGCAATAGATCAAGTTTTTCTATAAATAATAGAGCCTACATCTATCCTTCTCATATGCTAGATACAGAAGTTTAAGATGGCTCTATTTTTTGTAACCTCACTATGATGATTTGTTGGTATCATTCTACTAAAAATATAGTAGTGTCAGGCCTTAGATACTACATTTAACATAGAAAGCGGATAGTTTACCTTAACACCATTCTTCACCTTCTAAGCTCCTCTTCCATCAATAAGAAAAGAAATAACTTCATCCAAGGCCTCATTTGTAGCAGAAAATGATTTTTACTGTCAGTTATACACATCCTCTAACTGATAAAATTCATTAATTTTCCTTCGGGTAAATTCCACTATTTTCCCACGAACAAACACGTAGTCTTTAGAAGTTTCCTAAAAATTGGCATAGGACTCCATCACTGCACCAATAATAGCCTCG
This sequence comes from Phalaenopsis aphrodite, assembly GCA_003013225.1. Classification (NCBI taxonomy): domain Eukaryota; kingdom Viridiplantae; phylum Streptophyta; class Magnoliopsida; order Asparagales; family Orchidaceae; genus Phalaenopsis; species Phalaenopsis aphrodite. The sequence continues at coordinate 68,633 of NEWO01001558.1, forward strand.
ATAGTAAAGTAACTAAAATTCTCCCACTACCAAGCATTAATTAATCTTTCAACTTCTCCACCTAGATTTTTAAATTCTCGATCCAAAATTACTTTTTTGTTGTAAGTAGACCATTGAAGCAAATTTTGGCCTTATAATTAACTAACTTTTGATCATCAAAATCCACCTTTCTCTTTCCTTTGCACATTCTTGGTGCCATGGTAATCTAGCAAAATTTGATAAAATCCAAATAAATTCCAAAAAATCCTGAAAATTACAATTTGGAACGTTTTAAACTTAAATCTACTAAGTAAGAGCTCTTCATCAAAGGATTTTCTCAAAATCTTCTCAAAAAATTTCTAAATTTTGGATCTCGGCAATGCAAGATAAATTCTTGGGGAAAATAAAAAATTTTGAGTTCAAAGTGTAGCTCTTACCTACATAAGATGAAACCTGAACTTTCTTTGCCTTAAAATAACCTCAAATCCAAGAAATAACAAGCCCTAGGTGCAAAACCCAGAGGTTGAAGGTGACTGTCGGCACTATTTTTGGTTGGAGTTGCCTGTAAGAAGCTGTCGGTCACCGAAAGCAAAATCCCGTCGCCCGCTTCAAAGCGACGTTTAATTTACATATATATATTTAGTTTTAGAAAAATATGAAATCAAATTGACCCCATATTTTTCATAGTTTAAATAAAAGAGCGTTGTACCTCAAACCTTATATCTATCCCGAAGGATAAACACAAGACTTGAGGATGAGGCTCGATCAAATAAACTAAGGAATATATGACATCCATTTGGTCTGCAAAACCTTTATATTTGCCAACAAGTTCCTCTATTTAATATAAAAAATTAAATAAGGTTTATATCAAGCTGGATCCGGACATGCTTCCTATAAGGGCAAGCCTCTATAGTTAATTACATCTTAAATGACAAAAGTCACCTAAGAAGACTCTCGATAAAAATTAGGAAATATTTTCTTCAAAGAATTTCAAAGGGTGGGACTCTTAAATGAGATCAGATGTAGAGGGGTGAAAAGGAATTTGCTCAAATTTGAAACATTTATTGTAGAGTCCAAAGGAGGAAGAACTAGGGGATGTTATGGATCCAGAGGAGAACCTCGGTGACTTCCCAAGCTATCCTAATGTTTGGCTTCAGTTTAGCAGAAATATTTAGGTGTTTCATCCTACCTATTAGTTAGGGCTTACATTCAAGTGAAATTATCACACAAATAACATGAAAGATGTGAGGATTTAGGTTGTGATAAATGACAACCTTGGAATCCTAAGACGAGTTAGGGCTTATATTGTATAGCAGGGTTGTACAAAAGCCTAATGATAAGGTGAGGATTTACAGTGCATAAGCAAGAAACCTCAAATTCCTATGGCCTTGTGGTTTAAGTCTAAGGAATGAAGATTGGTTTAGCTGGGGAAGACAGGTTTTGCTGTTGAAGATGGCCGTGCTTCCCACCGTGCTAGCTCCAAGCTCCTTGCCGCGACAAGTTTGAGTTCTCTAGTGTGTCAAGTTAAGATGTTAAATCAGGTGGCCCTATGGTTGATGCTCTTTAAATTTTATCAGGTCATATTAAATTTGATTAGAGTGACACTGGTTAGGATCCTACGGTTCCCTTGTTCTGGCACCACTATTTTCTATTGGATTCACTTAGTCCAAATGAACTTACTAAACTAGACTTAATGAGTTTCATAATTTCATTTAGACCGTGGGAAGCCTCGTTAGCAACCATAGGTTATCTCCTCCGAGGGATTCCCGATCATCCGATAGAGACGTCTTAATTTAGTTGCAATTGTAGTTTTTTGTGATGTTTGTGATTAAATTTTAAGTTGTCTTATATTTTGAATGTTGTGGCGGTGGATTTTATCTTGGTTGATTTTAGTTTTGGCTTTGGTTTTGGTTTTGTGGCTATCCTGATAGTTTTAGCTTTCATGCAGGGTGGCGTCATTTTTTAGCATGAAAATTTGGAGGTATAAAAGTAAAGTATGAAAGTTCAAGAAAGACAATGTTGAAAACTGTAAAAGTTTACCTCGCGAGTCTTCTTGTTTCACCACCCAGTTTATATGAAACAGGGAAGTAAAATTTTGACGACCTAAACATTGATGTCTCGGTTATACCTAATAATAGGGTAATTATCACTTGTGATTCAATTTAAGAATTATGTGGGTGAAGACCCTTAAAGAGGCAAGTTAGTGTTGTTGGAACACTTAGCCAAATTTTAACCCTAATTGGGCTTGAAGTGTTTGAAAGATGTTTTAATTTTCAATGATATTTTCTTTTCTAATCCTCATTTAAATGAAACTTGATTTAACATAAGTCACTACTAAGCCCTTAAGACTTAAGTGAGTGTCTTAATTAATTTTTGAAAGGTCAAGCTTTAGCTGATCATGATTCATGATTTGAATTTTATTTCAACATCAAAATAGGGGTATTAAATTGATTAATTATTGACTTCAAAAGTCATACCCCTAAGTCCTAGATTCATTTTATTTTAATAAACTTCCAAATTTTAATAATTCAAAAATTTATTATCTTATCTTTTTCAATTAAGAAAGTGAGATTGGTTTCTACCAATTAACCCCTTGTGTTTTAAATATCAAATAAATTGACTAAGATCATAGGTTACCAATTTTCCTTCTTAAATTAGGCCTGAATGTTAATTAAGGTTAATTTTCCAAAATTACACATTTGCCCCTAAGGCTCTAACACTTCATAATTTGTTAAATTCAATTCAAATGACTTTGAAAATTTTATCATACCTCATTCATGGGTCAATTAAGACATCAGAGGGGAAAAAATGTGATTTTTCAAAATTTAATTTAATTTATATAATTATTTTCATGCAAAAATAGGATTTTTCAAAGAAAATTCCTAACTTAACCAAGGTAAAT
>NEWO01001559.1:0-21618 GCA_003013225.1 Phalaenopsis aphrodite
GCATGATGGGGAAAATTTAATCATGTCTTAGTATCAATGGAGCATAGCCCCCCTTCCTCTGCCCTTTAGCCAGTGAATAATAATAAGTGAAGGTGTTTGCAAGTATCATATAATATTTGAGGTTAGTAGGGTTGTTTTATTACTGGGAATATAATACTTGGTGTTAGCATAAATTTCTATTTCATTAACAGAAAATGGTCGGATATCACCTAAATGAATAAATCTTCTCCTCCATGCATGTATTTAATACATTAGTGTAGGGTCGAAGGTACCGACTCATAGTAATGTATCCAAGGGCATCCATGAAAAACCCTAAACGAAGTATTGTTCAATAACTTTTTTTTTTGTTTTAAAAAACCCAAAGGTAATTTCATTCCACACAAAAATAATTATAAAAAATAGACAAGAGGTCCCCACTACACCCCAGAAACAACGCATAAAAAAATAAAACCTAGAGGATCTTAATCCTGATTTTCTTTATAGATGTCAATGCGATATATGTGATTATATGCTTAATTTACTTAATTATAATTCTTAACTTGCAACAAAGCCAAAAATTTGATCCCAAGCAAAAGCTAGGTAAATTCTTAATTTCAAAGCAAGTAAGAATATAGTTATAATATTTAATATGGGATACTACGCAAGTATACGTATCATTATCAAGTAATATAAAACTTTTTTATTAAGCCCCAAATATTGAACTCATAGGGAAAATAGAATATGCACTTTATAAAATAGGAGAAATTAGATGAAAAAATTCTACTTGCAAAATATTCTTACTTAAACACTAGATACTAAAATAGGAATGAAAGTTCAATTTTTTTTGTAAATTTTGATAATTGAGAATAAAGTAAGCAACTAACTAACTTAACTAGATATTTGCATGATGAAGGCAATATAAATAAAATATCTTTTCCTTATCTTAAATCAGTAACAAGTATAGAAATTCTATTGTGGAAGTATTCTAATTATGTTGTGCTAAATAGAAGCAATAATATTATTTACCCTTACTAGAGATGCTATAAAGAACATTGACTAATCTATAGTTTGAATAGCCTTGAAGACGGGTTAGGTAAGGAAGATACTAGCTCTCACTCTAGAGTTCCCTCTTCTCCCTCCACCCGGGGACAAACATCTTGTAACAAAACCTAAAATTATAAATCAAATTGGGGGCTTTAGCGTGTCACTCTAAAGTCCTCTAATTCTACACCCTTCAAATTTTATTTTCCTATTTATTTGCACTCAACCCCATGAACTACATTCTTATCCTTGAAATCAAATGTGATTTTTACAATTTGTTGACTGAGATAATACCATCTCGGATCTTACAAGTTCTCACAACAAGTATTAACATCTTAATTATCTAAATAAAAATTAAATGAAGTACAAGGTTTAAAATCATCACAACTTCTTCCAACATTAAAGTCTAATACTTCACACAATTTCCCTCTAAAGCTTAATCACTCATCATTTTAAGGAAAAAGATAAATAAAAAATACTTAGAATTCATGGAGAAAATACAACCACACTTGAGTTTGAAAGTATAAATCATGCACACAAACAAGAAGTCTAAATTAAAACTAAATATAGTCACAAAAGTAAAAACTTATATCAAATTCTCTCTACAAAATGTCTTGAAGTTCATTTGAATCTCTTCCTTCACTTACAATACAAAATAGTACTAAAATAAATAGAAAAGGTGGGCAGCCGTGGCAATGTATGTGGTGGTTAGCACTGGTTGGTCTGATGAATGGATGATATTGGCCTCTTCTATGGATGATCCAAGTCTTCTTTTATAAAAATCCAGGAGGTGCCTTGGTGTCTCTTCAAAATATGTCCCCATTCAATGAATCTTCTAGAAGTTGCCTCCTTTCAAAAGCCAATTGAATGAATTTTTGTGTCCATTAACTATTTCCCACATTTTTACCAAGGGTTCCTTCAAACACCTCTTTAAAAATCCGTACAAATTCAATGAATCATCAAATAACTACTTCTAGCGCGTAAGTGCGGGGTACCTGACACTTAGGCACGGTTCTCTTTGGTTAAATGGCATGTAAGTGCCAGTCCTGGGCGCTTACACTCCATAGTTCATTTTTTCACCTTCTTCAATTTTGCTTCAAATTTGACCCTTATTCACTCCTTTACCATTTTTCATCCATTTGATTGTACCTGAAAGAAAAATACACAAATATCTTTTATTAAAGCGCAATATCTCAAATATAAGTATAAAAATGTGTACATAAATAATATATATTTTAGGTGTATCAGACCTCCAAAAAAAAATTAAAAAAACAACTCACGCCAACAACAAACCAAACAACAAAACAAAACAAACTAAGATGAATAATGAAGATTAACAGATAAAGATCTCTATGTAAAAATTTAGAAATACAAATAGAATTCAACTTATACCCCATACGAGTAGCTCAATTAGCAGCATTGTTCCTATCTTATTTATTGTGAGACCAAGTGATAACCATATTCTTAGACATATTAAAAATTCTTCTCATTTGTAATTGAATACTTCAATGGAAATCCATTGTTCTCCTAGAAAAGTTCCACAAAATTAAGGAATCTGACTTTAAATAACATGTCTCCAACCAAAATGATTTGCAATCAACAAACCAAAAATTGTCTCATCAGTTTTAACAAATAAAGGGGAAACAAATACAAAAGTTGCCAAAAACTAAAAAACAACAATGCTCAAATTGTCCCTGAAAATATTACCTACACCAGTGAATCAGATTTCTAGCTACCATCAACCTTAATTTTAATAAAAGGAGCACAAGCTTACACCACTTCACTCTATTACTGACATCACAACTCAAATTAAAAATAGGTAGATTCAACTTTGAAAAAATATTCAATAACATGCTACCGAGCTTTCTTTTATAGCCATGGAATTTTAAACTTCCAAAACAGAAGTTTACAATCATTAAAAAGGTAATAGATTTATTAGGAATCATATACACATGCTTCACATTATTCCAAGTAACCTAAATAAATTGTAAAACAATAGTAGGAATATTAGTTAAGAATGCATGACCTTGCTTCCTCCAATCCTCATAAATCTCCTTACATGAATCAAAGAAAAAATTCATTTTCTTTCCTTCCAAAATAGTAGTTCACCTATTTCCAAACCTTATTAAAAAACATGTATTTCATAAAGGTATGTTACATTGATTCCTCCTGCTTCCTACAAAGCAACAACAGGAAACCTCAAACCTTATGTTTCAGAATATCGTTAGTAGGTATAATTGCATGAAAGATTCTTCAAACAAAAAGGGACTGAGAAGGCTAGACCCAGTGGTTCCAAGCGCATCTCAAATCAACACCCTGAAAATTCTGAAATGAAGCCGCAAATGTTTTAGAAATAGATTCCCACAATTTTACTTTGAATCTAGGCACATCCTCAATATCTTTATTAAAAGGAATATTAACAATAAATTTAGCATCAACATTGTGAACAAACTGAAAGAAACTCTTCATATTCCACAACTCACCATACCATATATCCTCAACAATAAGATTAACATCATGAGGACCTCCATAAAAATTAGCTAAAGTACCATTACCTAACCAATCCTCATACCAAAATGAACATTTGCCTTTACAAATATCCCAACAAATCATATCCTCAGTACTTGTTGACCTCACTTTTGGTTGAGGTTTAGATTTTCCTCTTTAGTAGCCTAAGGTCTAGCCATAGGACTTTCCTATTGACTGTTCTTAGAAAACTAGAAAAGGAACCCTCACTATTAAAAATTCTAAACTCCTCCTTGCTCAACTTGAAGTTCCACATATTGGTCCTAACCTTTAGCACTTAGTGGGTAGGGTCAATATGGGGGAGCTCAAGGTGAGTTCCCATAGAACTGCTTGCCCTTAGGGTTGACTCTGGGTGTTGGTCTAGGGCTAAGGCACTCACTTTCACTCACTTGTACTCACTTGCACTTATTATCATCTATACCCACTCACAACACTAAACCCAAAATTGTTGAATTTGATCCATTGATCCTTTGGGAGACTCATGTAGATGGTCCCCTAAACCTAATGGCCCTAGGCTAGAGTTTAGCTAAGACCAGTACATAGAGAACCCGAAAGGGGATTCCATTAGTCCATAGCTCATTTTTGGTGTTTAGCTTCTCAATTCTATCAAAAATATCCAACTTGGCCTTTTACCCTCAAACCTACCCAAATTACCTAAACACTCCCAAATCTCAAATTTGGTTAAAATCCTCAAATTCATCCAAAATACCTATACTTAAACAATAGTCATTTCAAAGCTTTTTAAAATACCCAAGCTACCCAAAACCACCCAAATATCGTAATTTACTAAAATACCCCCAAAATTGCCAAAATTACAAAAATACCCTTCGCACCCCAAACATTCCCAAAACCTCCAAAATCACTCCAAATGTTTCTAAAACCCATTTGGACCCCTCAATTGGAGTCAATTTGACCACTTTGACCATTTTGACCAAAACCCCCAAATTTTCTTTAAAGGCCCAATTTCCCCCAATTTCAATCTTAAACTCAAATTTGCCTTCCATATGACCAATTTAAACCAAATCCAAGTTTAATTCGCCAATGCTTTGAGCCAAATTTTGATCTAGGTCAAACCCCCCAGTTTTAGCCGCATGACTTAATCCCACCAAATTAAACCCCATAGCCTACTCAATTTGCCTCAATTTGAATCATAAACTCCTCATAACATTCCTACACATCAAACTTCACCTTCAATTAGTCTTGGTGGCGCCTCAATTTTAATTAATTTTAGCCTAAGTCCAAAAATCGCCAAATTTGCCCCAAATTGGCTATCTCTGAATTCCACCAAATTGATTTCCTTAGCCCCAAAATTGGCACCCAATTTATATTGAAAAACTATTCATGATGTTTCTATTGACCATTTTCAACAATCAATTTGGACTTAGCTCAAGCCTAGTCCAATCTAGACCCAAGTCTAACCCAACATCTCCAAAGCGACCAAAATTCCAAAATCCTCCAAATTGAACCCCCAATTGAACTCAAAATCACTTCAATCCGTCAAAAAAAATCTTCATTACAATCATATACACAATGTTGATCAATCAATTGGGCTCAAAGTCATGGCTACCCTAGCCCAAACTCAAGCTTTAGTCATTTGGACCCACATTGGACCCATGCACCAAAATTGACCTTGCCATGCCAAATTGGTTAAGGCAATACTTCTACAGCCAAATTTTGGACCTTATTGACTGGGATAAACCCTATGGAACCACCCAAATGAGCCATGGACCAATGGTTCCATGAATCAAGGGATTTGCTTTCAAATTTTATTAAGCCTAAAAAATTTTTGCTAAAACTCAACACTTGCCCAAATAAATTGTTGTAACAGATCCCCCTGGCTCAGCTGACCTCCTGGCCACCTCCCCTAACCTTGTCGGCTGGCCTAGTCACTGAAGGAGCCAAAACTATGAGCCCCTGCCAAAAACTTCAAACCCAATTCAAGCTTAGAGGCCACCTCATCCCATTTGAAATTTAGAGCCTCTCTGCCCTCCACATAAGCAACACTTTGCACCCATACATTGGCCCACAGAGCCACCCTAAGCCTTTTTTTTAATAAAAGCTTCACCTCCATGGCCATGGAGGGTGTGCTGAAATTTTCTCAAGGAGACTCCTCTAAATTGTTCCCTAGCCTCTTTGAGACCTCCTCAGTGCAACCCAACCACTTCTATGCCCTAATTCCTCTTACCGGAGTTCAATTTTTTAGCTCAAATCCTTGCCGGAGACAGGAAATTCTCCACCACACCTCCATAGTGCACCAAATTCAAATTAAACTCACCCACACCATCACCACAGTGAATGATGAAGAAGCCCCATCAAATCCCCCTCATACAGAGCCTCTATATTAGACTTTGATCAACACCAAAATTTGGCCATGATCGAATTTAGGTTTAGACCTTTCACCATGAACAGAGGCTCAATCCTTAGCCTCCTTGGACCTCCACAAACGTGTCGAGCACCTCTGATTGAAGCTTCCCTTCCCAGAGCAAAGGTATTGAACTTCCCCTCTTCCCGAGCCTATTTTGATTCTTCATTTAATTAGAATTGATTTATGGACATGTTTACCATATGGATGTGCTCATCACACTTAGACAAGTCCATAGGTTCAAACCTGAGGTAATTTGGTTGAGAAATGGGGGAGATCTTAAGGTTTTAGGGTTAACGGTCACAGGTTCACTCTATTTGGGGACGATGACACAGAGTCGTTGGATCGCACGTATGTCAGATGGAGGGCTTTGATTGAACATGATGGGGGCATGGTTCATAAAGCGCAGGCTGAGTCAGTAGCTACATGGATGACGACATAGAATCAGAGCACCCCACACGTGTTTTCAGAGCCTACGTAGGTTGATGCGGCTCCGTGTGTTTAAGTAGAAAAATAGGGATTTAAATAATTCAAAAAATGCTCCCTAACTTCAAAAATTCATATCTTGGTGTGGAAAAATCATAAAAATAAAATAAAAATATTCTAGTGCTCAGTGAACAGAGGAGAACAATGTGGAAATAGCTTGAAGTTTATTTGATACATATTTTATTTTTAATTAATTAAATAGTATTTAAAGTATTTTAATTTTCCATGCATGTAGACATTTTACCATGACTTGATATTTTAACATGTTGTTGCCTTTATCATAAGGAACATTCTCTGATTTTTCCAAAGTCAGAGAAGATCTCTAGATAGAGATCCATATTTTTTAAATTTACGTTTGTTATTTGCATAAATTAATCATAATAATTTGCATACTGCTTAGAAAAATTCAAGAAAATTTTGGAAGGTTTTCTATGACCAGAGAACTTTTTGGAAATTTTTTCATGAGCTAAGTCTTTAAGAACACACTTAACTCTAAGAAAACCCTAAAACACAAAGAAAATTAATTTGGGAAATGTAAACATCTAAATGACTTGGTTTTTAATCACAATTGTAATTTGAGGTTCAAAAAACTCCCCACAAAAATTTTAAAATATTTGGAGTTCATTTGATAACTCAAATTGAGTTTTAAGTTAAATACAATTTTGACATTGAAATGATTTTTAATAATTAAAAGGCAACTCAAAATTTTATAAAAATTAGTTTTGGGAGTTCTTTGTACTTAGAGGAATTTTCTAAAAATAAAATTGTAAACAAAATAAAAACTTCATTTTTAAGCCTATTTTAATATTTAAATAATTAAAAATTAAATAAAATCTCAAAATTAATAAAATTTATGAAAATGTTCAAAATTGTTTCCTAAGTATTTATGAGCAATTGAAATATTTTTTTTTCAATTTTCCAAGTGAAGATATTGAATTTTAAAGTTTAAAAATTTTTTAAAAAAGGCTAACAAATGGATTTTCAATTAAATAATTCTAATAATTCAAAAAAAAAATCAAAAAAATATGAAATTTATTTATCTAGGTTCTTTGACCTTAGAGATATTTAATAAAAATATTAAACTTAATTTTCCAATTTTAAAATATCTTATAATTAATTAACACTTTATAAATTAAAATAATTATAATAATTCAAATAAAACTCAACAAATGATGTAATTTGGTCTAAGTGGTTCTCTGGTCTAGGACTACCTTCGGTAAAAATTTCAAGGGATTAGGTTTTGCCTTGGTCAAGTTATGAAATTTCCTTTGAAAAATTTTATTTTTGCATAAAAACAAATATGTAAATTAATTTAAAATTTGAAAAAAAAACAAATTTCTCCTCTGATGTCTTAATTGACCCATGAGTGAGGTGGGATAAAATTCTAAAGTCATTTTAACTAAATTTGATAAATTATGAAGTGATAGAGCCATAGGGGCAAAAGTGTAGTTTTTGAAATTTAGCCTTAAGTAACATTTAGGCTTAACTCAAGAAAGAGAAATGGGTAACTTTTGATCTTAATTAACATATTTGGATGATCGAAACATAAGGGATTAATTGGTAGAAACAAATCTCACTTTTCCCTAGTTGAAGGATAAATGTGTAAATTCATTAAATCATTAAAATTTGGAAGTCTATTAAATTACATGATCCTAGACTTAGAGGTATGGTGTTGGGTGTTAATAACTCATTAATTTAATACCCCTATTTTGGATGTTCAAATAGCATTCAAAAGTCTTGATGATGAATTATTATCACTTAGAAATCTCCTTCAAAATTTTTAAGACATTCACTAGGAACTTAAGGGTTTAGTAGTGACTTAAGAAAAATCAAATTTCGTTAAATGAGGATTAGAAAAGTGAATGTAAATAAAAAAAGTTTAACACCTTTGAAACACTACAAGCCCAAGCTAAAACTAAAATTGATTAAATGTCTTAATAACACTAACTTGCCCCTTTTAAGGGTCTTCACCCATATAATTTTTAAATTGAGTGATAAACGATAATTACCCTACTCTAAGGGATAATTGAAACATCAATGTTCATTGAGCATTGGAGATATTTATAGGATGAATTATTAAGCAACGTAATAAGTTTAAATGAGCTTGAGGCTTTCACCAGGCGGTGAGAGGGAAGCATGGACCTGCTTCTTTCTCCAGACCTGTTGGATACCTCAGAGGGCTACTAAACTTAATATGTTTTGCTTAACAAAAATCATCCTTAATCAAACTAATGGGGACCCACTAAGATACCAGAACCTTATTTTTCTTACCTCATGTAAAATGCCCTTACATGCATTTTTGAGTTTCAGGTGGTGGAATGAGAAGACTTGTCAAGTACACTTTTATAGTTTACAGTACCGTCTTTTTTCTATAATTTTCATATTGTACTTTCATGCTTATAAACTTGCATGTTAAACAACGGTGTCATCCTGCATGAAAACCAAAACTGCTAGGATAGCCGCAAAATAAAAACCAAAACTAAAGTCAATCATGATAAAATTCACTGCCACAACATTCAAAATATAAGACAACTCCAAATTTAATCACAAACATCATACAAAACAACAATTGCAACTAAATTAAGATGTCTCTATTGAATGATCGGGAATCCCTTAGAGAAGGTATCCTATGGTTGCTAACAAGGCTTCCCCCATTCTAAATGAAAGTATGGAACTTATTAAGTTGAGTTTAGTAATTTTATTTGGACTAATTGAATCCAATATAAAATAGTGGTACCGGGACGACGGAACCGTGGGATCTTGACCGGTGTCGCTTTAATCAACTTTAATATGCCCCATAATATTTAAAGAACTTTAACTATAGGGCCACCTGATTTGACATCATAACCTGACATCCTAAAAAACTTAAACTCGTCACGACAAGGAGTTTCGAGCTAGCATGGTGGGCAACACAACTATCTTCAAACAGTAAAACATGTCTTCTCCAGCTAAACCAACTTCCTTCCTTAGAATTAAACAACAAGTCATAGGATTTCGAGGTTTTTTGCTTATGTAACATAAATCCTCACCTCATCTTTAGGCCTTTGTATAACTTTGTTGTACAACCTAAACCCTAAACTCATCTTAGGATTCCGAGGTTGTCATTCTTCAGGACATAAATCCTCACATTTTTCAGGCTATTTGTGTGATCGTTTCACATGAATGTAAGCCCTAACTAATGAAATTAGCAGGATGAAACATTCAAATAATTTCTCCTAAAAAATGAAGCCAAATAATAGGGTAGACTGGTAAGTCACCAAGGTTCTCCTCTGGATCTATGACATCTCTTGGTTCTTCCTCCATTGGTAACTATAATAAAATATTCAAAATTTGAGCCAATCCCATTTCATACCTCTTTGTCTGATATCGTTGAAAAATCCTATCCTTTTGAACCCCTTAAAAATAATATTTCCTGATTTTTATCGAGAGTATTCTTAGGTGACTTCGGTTATCTAAGATGTAATTAACTATAGGGGCTTGCCCTTATATGAAGCTTGTCTGAACCCAGCTTAATAAAAACTCTATTTAATTTTCATATTAAATAGAGGAACTTATTGGCAAATAAAATGGTTTTGTAGACCAAATGGATGTCATATATTTCTTAGTTTATTTGATCGAGTCTCATCCTCAAGTCTTGTGTTTGTCCTTCGGGATAGATACAAAATTTGAGGTATATCGCTCTTTCATTTAAAGTATGAAAAATATGAGGTTAGTTTGATTTTATATTTTTTTAAATTATATATATATATATATAAGTAAATTAAATATCCTTTCGAAGCGCATGATGGGATTTTGATTCCAACGGCTGAGAGCTTCTAATGGGCAACTCCTTAACTAAAATAGTGCCGACAACTTTTAGCGACTCCGCTGGGGACTAGCTTCTCTCTCCATTTAAATCAGGACATACTTTCTTCACACATCGGTAATGTGTCCATGTCCCCTTGGATCAAATTACCCTTATTTCGTTGACATACTTTACCCATTTCTGTCTTGGGAAAGTACTGCCAACTCTTTTGACTTCAAGACCGTCTCCTCAACCACCGTTGAATAGAGGGGTTCAAGAGGCCATTAAGGAATTTTTAATCTTAATGTGGTGTCAGACCCCCAATAAGTGTGTTGGTGGACTAGCTCCACCTAGGCATTGTGTCTGAAAAAATGGGTCCTGCATTGGGTTCTAAACACTTAACATCTCCCTTTCGAGTTTGATTTGTTGTTCTGCAAATTAAATAAAATAGTTTGTGCTACGCGGGCTTTAAAATTTTCTTATCTAAAATTAATTTTTTTACTTTCAAATTATGTTTTTGCTGAAAATTTTAAAATCCCCAAAATTAAGACTTACCCAGTCTACAGATTAACCTATGTTAATTTTCAGTGTTTTCCCAAAGATTACAAGGTTTTGGCCAGATAGCTAACCCCAGAGCTTTCTGTTTTAAAGCTGCTGCAATGGCCTTCCCAACGCTAACTTTTTCTTGTAACTTGGCGACAAGTCATGAAGCCCGCAATGTCACTCCTACCATTAAGTTCAAAGCCGGATTTGAAGACCTCGAGGTTATCCTCGGGAAGGCCCCGTTCGTTGTAATGAAAGTCGCCACTCCAGATGTTCAGGAGTCGTCTGCTGAATTCATCCTGAACTATCTTCAAAACTTTCCTTCTTATAAGAAGGCCATGATTGCTGCCGCCACCATGGCAACTACCAAGCCTGTTGTTCCCACTGCTGCTAAGGGAAAATAAGTTTTGATCATTAGAGATCCAACTGAGGGATTGGCTGTCCCGCCATCAGTGTTTGAAATCAGGTCGAGTTTGAGAACAACGCCGCTAACCCAAACTCAAAAGAGGAACCACAACAAGAGAGTTCGGAGGGCTGCTAAAACCTAGGCTCCCAAGGAGAGACTTGTTGAGGAAGATCCTCACCAGGATGAGTTGGAATTACTAGAAACCTATCCACTCCTATGAGGAAGTAGATTCCATACTTTAATGGATACCAATGGGTACGAGAGTATTCAAAAGATTGCCACTACTTTACCATCACTTAATGGAAACATGTTCAGAAAAGAAGTCCACTCCTATCACCCGAGTTAGTTCCATTTTTCAGAGGCTAGCTGCCAAAGAGGGTTGTTCAATTAGTGAACAACTTAAAAGAATGAAAAATGCAGTATCCCCTCGCATGAAGGAATAAATTCTAAAGGATGTCAAATCTGTCAAACAATCTAAAAAATCAATTGAATCTTTGCCTGCTCCTGTCTGGTTCCACTTGGGAAGCAGAGTTGATACTGCCATAGTTACCACCGATTCTACCATCACTAGGACCGCAGGTCATCGACCCATTAAGTCACGACTGGGTCCTAGAATCCTACCGACCACGCATTACAAGGATGTTCCTAAAATTTTAAAAGAAAAGATGAAGAAATTACCCGATACTGTAGTCAATCTGCACCATGGGGAGCATACTTCTCTTTGACATACCGATGTTTCTACTAGGACACTTCATCTCAAGACATCACCATCAAAGAAAAAGGAGTGGGTACCCAAGGTCATTGACCAATACGGTCCAGTGAGCCCGCAAGGCAAGAGCATGGAATGAAACCAGGTCCGAAGTATCTGACATTGTCGCAAAAATTGTCAGCGAGATGGAAGAACAAGAGAAGGAGGTCCAGCAGTTCCTCTAGATCTTATGGCAATTCAAGAATCAATAATTGAAGAAAATGTTGAAATGCTCAGAGCGAGATTTCCGAGTTGGCTCGGGAACATGAATTCTCCATTGATGATGATGAAGATTTTGACAATAATGATTACCTCGAAGAAGATTTCATGGATATCCATGTTATTGAAACCAGAGTCGCTACATCTGCGCGTGAGCCTCAACCTCTCGTCTTAGAGAACACCGTAAATGAGCTGCGTAGGGCTATCCTCCTGAAGGAATGAGCAAGTCAGCCAACTGGAGAAAAGGATACAAGAGATGGTCACAACCATGACCGCCATGGCCATAATTCAAGGACAATCTCAAACCCCACAGTTTATCCTCTCCAAAGGTCAACCAACCAAAAATTATACATATTACAGATGAGAGAAGAGAAGTTGCCTCAGCAAATAGAGATGAGCAACCAAAAAAAGATTTTCCATCGCGCGCCATGCTAGAGAAGGAATTCAAGAAAATAGTTGAACAAGTTCGAGAGGCCTTAACCCAATTTAATGGTGGTGCATTGATTTTAAAGGGTAGACCCTATCTGGAGGAATTCAATGTTGTACCCTTCCCCAAGGGTTTTGTGGTCCCAAACTTTAAGATATTTGATGGGACTGGAAATCCCAGACAACACATAGCACATTTTTGAGCCAGTTGTGGCAACACAAGGAAGAATGAAGCTTTACTCTTCCAAGAGTTTGTCAGTAGCCTGTCAGGGATCGCTTTTAATTGGCATCCCGATTTGTTCAACGGATCAGTTAAGACATGTGCCGAGTTGGAAAAATTATTTATGAAGATATTTGCTGGAGCATAATACTATGTCTCTATAAGAGAGCTCAAGATGGAAAAGCAAAAGCCCAATGAGACTTTGGTGGATTACATCTTGAGGTGGAGAAACCTTCGCATGAAGTGTGAACCTCAGCTACAGGAACATCACACAATTGAGATTTTACTCAAAAGAATTCATGAGCCAGTACCTTTCATGCTCAAGGGACCCACCATCAAATCCTTTGAGAAGCTACTTAGCAAAGCCAACAATCTTTAAGAAGAAATCAAACATATGGATTCTCACGAGAAATTCAAGGCAACCAGAATATTTGAAAAGAAGTCAGGAACAGTAGCAACTGTCGATAAAGGGAAGCAACCAATAAAGATATATGCAAAAATCCTCGTCAATCTTCATTCCAACATGCTCAAAAATAGAATAGACAGTCTAACCTGTGACCGCCTCAAGAAGAATCACCTCGAACAGGGAATAAGAGAATATTTTTGGCAAAACGACATAAAATGGTGTATTCTTTCAAAGATAAAGTTGTATCCAAGATGTTCAGAAGTCTGATGAAGAAGTTTGAATTCAAACTACCCGATCCAAAGAAACCCGAAGAGGCTGATAAGAAAGATCAACCAAATTATTGTCCATATCACAGATTGCTTGGGCACTCTATAGAAGAATGTTTCGTCTTTAAGGATTTACTCGAGAAGAATCTTAATGAAGGGAATATACCAATCCCAAAAGAATATTTAAAAGAACTTGAAAAAGGTTCTATAAATGTGATTCCGGTTGAACTAATCTCTCCGATTGATTTGTATACTAGAGAAGATGGATGGAGTACGACTTGGGACGAGCTCAAAAGGGAACTAAACCAAATACATGATTCATCAAAACAATGTTCTGCATATACCGGAAAATATGGATGGATGCAATGAAGTTTGGAGCAAATCATCCAAGAAAATATTGAATCAAATCCAGAACGCATCAAAACAAGCATCCGTTCAGAGTCTTCAGCCTGCCAAACCCGAGACGAAGATTTCACCAAGAGATTCGTCATTGTCAAGGACAAAGAAGAAGAAGAATACCACTATGAAGATTGATAACATAGGGGGTAGGATAGAGGCTGCCTCTACTAGATTGGTTGTCTCAGATTCAGGGAAGAAAATCCTCGAACTCCTGATTTTATTTGATTATCTTTTTGCCCCTCCGGGGTCTTATGAATATAATGATTATAGTTCTGGCTACGTTTTAACTATTTTTGGTGATAAAGTAAATTATTTTAACCAATCTAGCTTTGATATCGATTCCCAAAATGATCCTTAAATAATACTTGAGTTTGATGACCCTATTGGCAAGACCAAAGAAGACATTGACAATACCGCTTACGACAACACCGGGAGTGAGGAACCAATTCTCAAGCACCATGGTGCATCGCTTTCCATCAACTTAGATCTTTCTGATAAAGAGGAAACACTGAAAGATTCAACAATGATGTCATGAGAAGAAGAAATTACAGAGGTGAACTTAAGATGTGGGAGAGTATTACCCCTTAGAATAGCTTCAACAGATAAAGGAAAACAAATAGTAACTCGAGAAGAACTACCTTCACATCCACTAGTGGAAGAACCACACATCCAAGAGAAAATTGAAGGATCATACAAAGTGGACTACAACTTGCTAGCTCATCTTAAGAAGTTGTCGGCCAGATTAAGCATCTACGACGCTCTGATCCTGTCAAAGGAGATGAGAGAGTCTCTGGTTACAACTTTGCTTAACCCAGAGATTTTCTTAGCCCAGTTGGCCAGCACATCCTTGGATGAAGTTTGTTCGTTAAAAGAACAGCCTGGGGTAACCTTTATATATGAAGATTTGTTGATTGGTACCACCGACCATAACCGACTACTCTACATCTTTGTTAACATTGGCAGATTTGTGATGTCCAGAGTTTTAGTAGACCCTAGAGCATCCCTCAACTTGATGAGTCTACAGACATTAGCCTATTTGGACATCGAAGCTCAGGAGCTTACAACTGATAAAATGATGCTAAGAGGATTCAACCAAAAGGGAGAGAGATCCCTTAGATCGATGACATTGCTTATGAAGGTTGGAGAACTAGCGACAACCGCTAAATTGCACATCATCGACGCTGAGACCTCTTTGCATGCTCTAATGGGTTGACCATGAATTCACGAACACAACATGGTTGCATCGTCTCTACACCAGTGCATCAAGTACTATAAAGAAGGACAAGAGCGTTGCATCAAAGAAGATCTACAACCATTTTTAGTGCAAGAAGTTGGTATTCATGAAGATTTATCCTACTACACACCTTTGAAGAAAATTGTCTTCTCTCATGAAACTATGACAAACAAAAATGAAGATTCAAAAAAATCACAAAGATGAGGCCATTCAACTCCACTTCAGCGATTTTCCTCCACTCTTTTGCAACAAGTTTGTGTAGGTTCTTTTAGTTCTCGCACTCGAGGTCGAAGCCGAGGACGTGAACAAGGAAGAACCAACTTAGTCATTGAACGGACTAGGATGACCATCTACATTGGTGATGAAGACAGTTCCGAAGATGAAATAATGATGACAAAACAGAAGAAACCTCAACATGAAATATCCTTAGAAGATACAGAGCAAAGCAAATATGAAACAATATATGATCGGATAAACTACTATGTGAATGCTATGAACCTTAATCCAATCCTCCCTTAGAAGGTCAAGAGTTTGGAGGTCAAGGAAGTCCGTAGCGCTGGTTCAAAGATGATCAAGTTTTATCATGCTTCTACCTTTACTAATCTTGAAAATCATAAAAATTTGGATGATGACCCTAATGAATTAATGGAATTACCTTTTGGTTACTTTTTTCCTTGTGTACAAAAGTTGATTCAATATGGATATTTTTCAAAACAAATGCCAAAAGATAAATTACAACTTTATGAAAAATTATGGAATGTTAAAAGTCAAACTCAAAGCTCAAAAGAGGGTCTCGAATTTGGTACAGTCGGACCAGTCGATGATTTGGAATTTTGCATGGTTGTTACTAGTGAATCGGAAGAGGATTATCTCGATATATAGGATGACTCTACTGATCAACTAATAGAAGATGCTCTGCTATAATTTAAGGAGGAAATTAAATCCATCATTGATGAATTGAAGGAAATTAACCTCGAGATTGAAGAGCAACCACGACCTACATTTATAAGTTCTCCACTCAATGATGAAGAATCTTTACAATTGATTCGATTGTTAACATAATTCAAAGATTACTTCGCATGGAGCTATGATGAAATGCCAAGACTATCAACAGAGGTTATAGTTCATAAACTCAGGGTGGATAAGACTTCGTTGCAATATTTGATGACATGACCAACACTCTCCGAACATCTGGCAAGATGGTCGATGATCTTATTGCAATTTAATATAACTTTTGTTCCCCTCTATGCTATTAAGGGATAGATTTTGGCAGACTTTCTCGCTGCACACCCACTTCCAAATGGGTCCCCTCTTAATGATGAACTATTAGATGAGCAGGCACTACAAATGGAATTCTCCAATGCGCAACGCTGGGAAATGTACTTTGACAGAGCTTCATCAGCCAGAAAGGAAAAAGGATCAGGCACATTTACACCAGGTAAAGTAGGTATTGGTTTGATCTTTATCATGCCAGATGTGGGTATGCTAAGGTTATCATACCACCTGACAGAGCCATTTACCAACAACGAAGTAGAATATGCTGAATTAGAGTTGGCAATCTCGATAGATATAACAAACATTGCCATCTATGGCGACTCACAACTCGTCATTCAACAAGTTTTCGGACAATAAAAGATTCCGAAACCAAGATTAACAGAATACCATTAGTACACGATGAAGCTACTGGAACAAATCCCCAACGTGACTTTCTACCGGATTCCTAAAGGTGATAATGCCCATGCTAACACTTTAGCAAAAATTATAAAAGAATTGGCATGTCCACCGGAGGATTCCATTGATGTCACAGTACAAGGAAGACAAGTTTTGTCTTCGATCGACCTCGAAACTCTACACAAGCCCGGGAAAGAAGAAGAAACGATAGTTGCAATTGCTGACATCAATGAAGAATGGAGCAAGCCATTGATAGAATAGTTGCATACTGGAAATTTACTAGAGGATAAGTCTAAAGCACATCACATTACAAAAAGGGTTATGTCATATGCTCTAGTAGGTGATGTCCTTTACAGGAGATCGTTCAACCTGATGTGGCTACGATGTTTAAGCAAAGCTGAGGCACAAAATATTGTCAAAGAAGTACATACCAGATTGTGTGGTGCTCACCAGTCAGAGCTGAAGATGAAAATGAAGATCAAGAGACTTTGATATTATTGGCCAGCAATGATGTCTGGCTGCATAGATACAGCCAGAAGTTGTAACCCGTGCCAGATGCATAGGGTGATCTTACACCAACCTCCGAATTTGCTACACCCAACCGTTGCCTCGTGGCCATTCGAGTGTTGGGGGTACAAACATAATAGGATAGATAGACCCTCCATCCTCCAAAGGACACAGATTTATACTTGTCGCTACGGATTAATTTTCTAAATGGGCAAAGGCAGTGCCGCTACAAGAGGCTACAACACAGCATGTCCTTCAATTCTTCAAAAGCCAAATTGTCTACCGTTTTGGAGTACCGTGAAGAATAATTTTTGATAACGTGACAACCTTTAAAAGCATCAAAATCAATAATATTATCAAATGACACGGGATAGATTGGAGATACTCTACAATTTATTATCTTAGACTAAATGGATTGGTTGAATCCTTCAACAATACGTTGGTATAGATTTTAAAGAAAACACTAGATGAAAATAAAAGAGATTGGCACAACTATTTATTAGAAGCCTTGTGGGCATACCGGACGAGGTTCATGACTCCCACTCAATGTACACCCTACATGCTCGTGTACGGGTGCAAGGTCGTACTACCGTTAGAAATCCAGATGCCATCTCTCAGAGTCATTATTGCCAACCAGCTTACAACAGAAGAAAGTGCAAAACTTAGACTTAAATAACTAGAGAGTCTTGAGGGAAAATGACTAGAAGTACAACAACATTTGGAACTCTACCAGGCAAAAAGATGGTACAAGCTCATGATAAATTGGTCCGCCCAAGGAAATTTAAAGTTGGTGACGTTGTACTCATGCTCAAAAGGCCTATTCTTGCATGTCGCAAGATAGGTGGAAAATTTGAGCCGACTTGGGAGGGACCATTTGTCAAAGAGAAGGTCTACGCAGAAGGAGCCTACCATTTAGTGGAATTTCGAGGTGAAAGGCCCATGTTGCCGATCAACGGACAATACCTGAAGACATACTATGCAACCTGACATTGCTTAATATCGCTTGATTTGATATTTTGAAACTTTGATTGTTTTGGGGTTATCTATTTGGCCAAATGTCTATGACCGGGTCCAAAAATTTTGTAATAAGATTAACCTCAACATAATGAAAATTACACACTTCAATTTTCTCTTTTCTACCTTTAAATTTGATATTCTACTAAATTAAATGAAATACACACATAAATAAACAGTTTTCTCACCAAAATAAACTAAAATTTCCTTTAATAAATACTTCATTTTGTTCTTGTTCACGCCAAGTTTCAGCTCAATGATATTTTTTCTGTTATCTGCAGTGAAATGTCAGGCCAGAGGTTGATCTTTGCTTTTAAAGATAGTTGGAACCTCGCACTTAATGAGGAAATGACGTCGTAGGGAGGCACTATAAACTTTGACATGGAATTTAATCAAGTCAACATAGATTATGAGGGATCTCTAATGGATGTCGACAGTCAACAGGAAAAGGAAGGGTTGCCCTCACTGCTAAGGTTGAGAACCAAAGACAATGCATCACTGAAGGGAAAGAATGTGATGGTACAACAAGACTCGATGGAGGGGATCAGCCGCCTACCATCCATGATAGCTACGCCGAGTGGTGGCCTAGTTGCTGCCGATAATGAAAGACTACCGGATGCTCCACTATGAAGAACTCAGCATAGGGATGCTAGCCATCGAAAGCAGAGGGCTTTCTTATGAGAAGAAAAGAGAAGCCAGAAAGAGGCAGAAAACTTGCTCACCCGTATCACTGAGTGGGATATCTATGATCCGACAATGAGAGAGACCTCTTCTAGTCTGCCTGCTACAAGTGATGAGTCAAGATTTGTTACAGAGCCGGAAATACTACTAGCTTCTGATGTTCTGTGTATGGGTTGCCCTACCTGCAACTCCGAGATACCAGTACACACGTCAGCTACGAAGGCATTCGTGGAGTATCTGGATTGCAATGTCCTACACCTACAGCGCTACAATATTTTAGAGGAGTACACATCTACTGATGATGGGTCTCAGACCATTGATTACCCAATGGATGTAGAGCCATATGTTCTGCAGGGTACAAAGCCATATGTACCGTCAGACGCAGAGTCATACATTCTGTTGCAAGCAGTGACAACACCAGCTTGGGTTCCCGAAAATGTTGAAATGAGGAAATATCCCCGACAGCCACCAATCATCAGTTCCACAGAATATTACAAAATAAGTAAAGTAAATAAAAGGAATTTTTAATTCTACGAAGAAGTGCAAGGAGAATTCATCAACATAGTAGAACGATTGGAATTATACACTAGGGTCTTCTCAGAAAGTGACGAATGAAACATTCTCGACTGCATTTTTTACCTGAGGGATAGAGGTGGAGGAGCCGTGCTTATGGAAAGAATCTATTCCGAGCTAATACAGTGGATGAAAGGAAAGGGGAGGATCACTATCCAGTGAGGCTGCTGTTACAACTTCACCAACTATAGACAAGAAAATCCTCCTGGGATTCTCAGACACAATCAGGTGGACCCACTGCCTCCAATGATAAAATGGATTATTAAAAGAATGGTCCAATGGAGCATACTACCAGCTGACTGTATTCCTAACAGTTGTATTATCAACATATATGATGAAGGGGATTGCATACCTCTGCACATGGACCATCATAAATTTGTGAGACCTTTCTGCACAGTCTCATTCATGAGTAAAAGCAATATTCTATTTAAAAAAGAAATAGATATTATTGGCCCTGGTGAATTCAGAGGATCCATGGAAATACTGCTATCAGTTGGTTCAGTGTTAGTCCTTAAAGGGAATGGAGCAGAAGTCACCAAACACTTTATTCTAGGGGTGTGACACAGTAGGATGGCGTGACCTTTCGACGAATGGATAACAGCAAAATGCCATATGGATTTCAACCAGATCCA
Source organism: Phalaenopsis aphrodite (assembly GCA_003013225.1). NCBI lineage: Eukaryota > Viridiplantae > Streptophyta > Magnoliopsida > Asparagales > Orchidaceae > Phalaenopsis > Phalaenopsis aphrodite. The sequence goes on from NEWO01001559.1 coordinate 20,124, forward strand.
GAGTTGAAAGAACTACTATCGTACGAGCTATGAGAGAGTTTCACCTCTAAGTACATGTAAAGGGAACTCTTGTTCTAAAGCGTGGCTTATAAGGTCTGCTCAATCAGGAGCTTGCCACACCGAGGACAAACATCCAGAGGATTCTTTTTTGTTTAACTACATTTCATTACAGTAGAAATGATATGTATCAGAAATGCTCAACCTATGATATGTACTTAACATGGAACATTTTTAGATGTACTTTGATACAGTTAGCATATTGTACTTTTTTTGAGGCGTTGGCCTGCACTCAATCTGTAACATTTATTGGAGCAGATTAATGAAGTTTCTTTCAGAAATTTTTTTGTTCATTCAATTGCCCTTTTGGTGCAATGGTTAGAAGCAACGAACCATACATTGGTTTGAGATCACAATGAATAAAGAACAAAACAATAAAAACTTAACAATAAAATTCAAATCAAACACTTTTTTGAAAATTAATCAACCCACAAAAATAAAAATTTTAGAAAACATATATTAAAAATTAAACATGATAAAAACAACAAGAAAAGAAAATAAATCGGTTGAGTTGATTCTCTCAATTTCGAGGTCACTTACTCTTTGCTCGCGCGGCATGACCATCCTTATTTGCACTAAATCTTACAAAATTTCACATATCTTCCTCGACAATGTCAACCTTTTCACATAACAAATTTTTATGGGTTCAACATCACAAACTCTTTGTAACTTTCAATTCACATTTTGGAATCAGTCCTTAACTTCTGATTCCCTCCTTTTGAAGTTAGTTTCTAACTTCCAACTCTCTTTTTGAGATTGATCCTTAAATTTCAATTCTCATTTTGGAATCAGTCCTTAACTTTTGATTCCATCCTTTTGAGGTCGGTCCCTAACTTCTGACTCTCTCTTTTTGAGATTGATCCTTAACTTTCAATTCTCATTTTGGAATTAGTCCTTAAATTTCGATTCCCTTATTTTGAGGTCGGTCCCCAATTTCCGACTCTTTTTTTGAGATTGATCCTTAAGTTTCAATTCTCATTTTGGAATCACTCCTTAACTTCTGATTCCCTCATTTTGAGGTCGGTCCCCAACTTCTGACTCTCTTTTCAAGATTGATCCTTAACTTTCAATTCACATTTTAAAATCAGTTCTTAACTTCTGATTCTCTCCTTTTAAGGAAGGTCCCTAACTTCCGACTCTCTCTTTTTGAGATTGATCCTAACTTTCAATTCTCATTTTGGAATCAATCCTTAACTTATGATTCCCTCCTTTTGAGGTCAGTCTCAAACTTCTGAGTCTCTCTTTTTGAGATTGATCCTTAACTTTCAGTTCTCATTTTGTAATCAGTCCTTAACTTTTGATTCCCTCCTTTCAAGGTTGGTCCCTAACTTCTGACTCTCTCTTTTTGAGATTGATCATTAACTTTCAATTCTCATTTTGGAATCAGCCCTTAACTTCTGATTCCCTCCTTTCGAGGTCGGTCCCCAACTTTTGATTC
>NEWO01001559.1:34136-52011 GCA_003013225.1 Phalaenopsis aphrodite
TATATATATATATATATATATATATATATATATATATATATATATATATATATATATATATATATATATATATATATATATATATAAAGAGAGACTTTCTCCTTGCAAATAATTCATGATTAGTATAGGATTTTATTTTGTCTAGAAGTTTAACTGTAGTATTGTGACCAATAGGAGCATAAATATTATTTACTTCTTTCAATGTGTAAGAAATATTGGCTAACCTAAAGATGGTGTTAGCATGTATAATAGTGTTGGGTAGGTTCTAGTCTCTCACTCCTAGATTACTCACTATGTATTCTCTATAGGACCTTCCAGTGACCCTTAGTTCTAAGCTATAGACTAAATTTATAAAATATTCAAGTCTGTACTCTAGAAGCATTAATTCTACATCCATCAAATCATATCTCCCTATCTATTTACACTCCCTCTCAGAGAATCGCCATGGATCTTTCCAAAGTGAAATGTGATAATCACTAGTTACAAAAATCTTAGCCCTTTCGTGTCTATAAGTTTCTTTAAAAATTTGAACAATACAAGTGGCTAATTTGTAAAGTAAATGAAGGACCGGTGAAAATATCATCACAAATTTTTGAAATAAAAAGAAATTCTAAACAAATCAAAATCACAACTTTATTACTTCATATTGCATGGAGAAAGAAAGAAAACTACACAAAACGCATGGAGATTACAAAATAAAACATATGTATAAAACAAAATTTCAAAGTACAATACTTAAAGACAAAGATATAAATATTTATCTAGAATTTTTACTTATGTATTCCTTTAAAGTTTTCTGACTTCTTTGACTCCAATGAACTCTTACAAGACTCACATGACTTTAGAAATCACAAGGACTCACCAAGATTATTTCCCACACTCTTAACATTCTATAGCACACCTTAACACACTCTAGAACACACATTAGACATTTAGAATTAATCCCTATTTATAGAGCTTTGAAAATGACCAAGAGTTGCTTCAGACATTTCTTCAAAATTTGGCCTCATTCAATGATCTTCTACAATTGTGGAACCTAAGTGCCAAATTTATCGGGCCTAGGGGCCAGACACATTCTGCTTCTGGGGCTAGGCGTCATTTCGGCTGGTTTTGTCAATTTTCTTCTATATGGCCCATTTCACTCCTTTTTTATGTATTTTTGCTTATTTTTGCTCTTAAACTCTTTTTCTTGCACCTACAACCAAAAACACACAAAATGGCTTTCATTAAATCATAATATCCTAAAAAATAGGTATAAAATATGCATAAAAAATATGTAATTTTAATGTGGATCAATTCCCCCAAACTTATACGTTACTTGCCCTCAAGTAACCCTTTTACTATATATAAGAAGTATAACTTATGGAAGTGAGTTTTACTTTAAGATTTCTATAGTTTTTGTTTTATAAATGCAATAGTGAAACCGTAGAAAGATTTCCAATAACTCGGGTTAAAACTAAAATGTAAAAATATTTAGCAGTCAAGTCTAAGGATTCCTATTCATTTTGAAGAATAATTATAATTTTTCATACTAAGGATACTTAGAAAAATATACAAGGAAAAGAAATTCAAGCTTCAAAAATAAGTTCAGAAATGCAAATAAGTCTCTTTCCTTAAGATGATTCAAGTGAAACCAATTTTTTGTTAGGCATCTCCTCAAGCTTCTCCTCACTTATTTTTCATTTTGCTTTTTCTTTCTTTTGATTTTTTAATTTTTTTTTCTTTTTGGAACTTTTTAAAATATATTTTTTTATGCGAGGATTACTATATCTGGACAACCTTTAATGATTTTGAATTCCACTATCCTCTTCTTCAAGTTAAACACTTCCCACATTTTGTTACTTAATAAATATATAGGTTTAAAAAGATTTTTTGTAGAGTCTGAATTCTTTCCTTTTAAGTTAAAAAAATCTAAACTCCTTAATATTTTCAAAAATACAATTTTTTCTTACTTTAAATAGTAATAACATAATCTTATACTCTCATACTAAATATATCAAATCTAGAGCTAACCTTTATTATTAAAAAATTTTACTTAAGTCTACTATATTATTTATAAAATAAAAAATATAGTTATCTAAAGCTAACCCAACATACCACAAGTTTATCTTAAAATAATTTTTAAAAATATAGTTTACTTGTACAAATATGGTTTAGTTTTAAAAAGTTTTCTCCCTTCCTCCAAACTTAAATTTTTCATTAGTTTAAAGCGATATAGTTTATAATAAGCATGAAGAAAGAGAAATAAAAATTTAAAAGTTCTAAGCAGGAGAACAATACTGATACAATTAATAAAAATATGTTTTGAGTAGTAGACAATCTAAATCACATGTATATCATGAAAATTTAGAATGTAAAAGACTACTATAACGCACATGCAAACTAATTAAGCAAGAGCAAATGTAGCATTTCAAATAAAGGTACATAGAGCAACAAAATGTATGTCAGTAGTCCATAATGAGAAAGATCTAAAAACATAACTACTATAGAATAGTAAATAAAGTCTAATCCGCCTCCTCCTCCTAATCATCATCAAAATCAAAGGGGATATCTTCATTCATAGACTTGCAACTCTCACAAGGTGTAAATTGAGGGCATATAGAAACTTCAACTAACTGATCTCCCTTCATGAATTTCACTAATGCATCATCATAATCTGCATCATACACACTCTTTCTCCGAACATAATCTATAATAAGATAAAATTTATCCTTCATAACTTGCATAATGTACTACATCAAAAACATATCATTTTGGTGCTTCGAATATCTTTTGCTCAATGTATCCTGAAAACCAGATGGGGTCTCAGCAGTTTTGGAGGTAGAAGGTCTCAAAGTAGAATGCCTAGAAGTAGTAGTAGAAGGTGCATCAAGAGCTCTACCTCTAGGTCATCTATACACATCTACATTAGCCTTCCCAATAGGCTTGAGTGGCTTTAACTGCTCCTCCCAATGTTCAAACTTTACTCCAAAATCTTTCCAAATAGTAAATATCAAAGATAAAAAACTAAGACTTGAAGTAGTACTAGCTCTAGCAGAAGAACTAATAACCTCATAAATAAGAGAGCCAACATCTATAGGTTTCATCTCTTGAATGCAGTAGTTTAATATGGCTCTTTCTCTTTTTACCTCACTTAAATGATTTGAAGGAAGAAGGTGAGCTGAAATGAAATAGTGTCAAGCCTTTGAGATGGCATTAAGCATAGAAGAAGAAAAGTTTACCTTATGATCATTTAAAATCTTCCAACTCCACATCCATCAGTCAAATATGCAATAATCTGGTCTAACTTTGATTTAGAAGGTATATACTTCGAATAGAAATAGTAAATAGTAGGTAGTAAACTATATATCCTTTAAGAAGTGAACTGTACTCATCTTCCCCGAACAAAGACCTTGTCATTTGTTGCTTCAATTAAGTTGGCATAAAATTCTTGCACAACAACAATGACAGAAACAACAGTAAAATAACAAAAGATTTCCCATTTATGAGCCACAATTATGTTCTCAATAGCTCTACTGGGTATGTAGAAACTTTGCTCATTAATAAACTTTCTAAACGATGCAAATTTGTTGTAACAAATTTGTGCTTTAAAATTGTCAAATTTAGCATTGTCGAGAGTTTCTTTTTGTTTTTTTTGCTTTGCCTTAGGAGCTATCTAAAAATTTGAAAAAAAATTCCAAAAAATTTTGAAATTATGATAAATGGCTTCCTACACACATTTTCAAGCTAACGAGGCTTAAATCGATGGATTTTTCACCACTTAATCAAATATTTTTGTAAATTTCAAACTCCACTTATTGTATGAAAAATCCATGATGAAATCGTAATATACCTATGCCAAAATGTAGATCCAACCTTGAGAAGATGAAATCTAGTGGTTTTGAGCCAAGAAACTTGAAAATCGGATCTCTAAGAAGTAACCTAAGGTAGGTTTTTACGAAAAAGAGGAAGAAGATGAAGCTTAGGCATAAAAAATTGCATTGGTTCAGTTTAAAGCATGAAATTTTTAGGTTCTGGTCGGCTCAGTTGAACCAGCACCAAGGCGTTGGTTTCAGCGCCTAGGTGCCAAGCTGTGTTGATGTTCTGAGGCTTAGGCGCCAGTCGTAAAAAAAAAATTTTCTTAGATTTTAAGTGCACCACAACGAGCCAAAAGCCTTTAAATCAAAATTTTGTTTTAATTTACTATCACACCTCATGTTTATCATCTCCCCAACATATTATATCTTCCAATTATAATTCTTAATTTGACATTAATTCACCATTCTAACACATGATTGACATAAAGATCATTTCATTATAAACCTTCAACGAACAGTACAACAGACACAATAAGCCAATGAAGTAGTACAACACAAGCAAACCAACACGCAATCAACTACTAAATAAGATATAAGACAACAGAACTATTACTAAAGTAAACATGAAAAGAAAAACACACTTAATTCCTTATAAACCTTAATGATTTTTTATTGAACTTTCATCCCCATTTTTTACATATTAATGAGTTATGATCAAAGTCTTGGAAGAAAGGGGCACGAGGGAAATCCATAGCCATCTTTTCATCAATCCATTTTTTATTGCAATATATAGTTACCTGATAATCCTGATAACAAGACATGTGATTGCATTGAAGCTTCATTTGCAACTTCAAATGCTCATATTGATGATACATCTCATGCATTTTGTTGTGTGGTAATGAAAGCTTTTCTTCAATTCTTCCCAACTTGCTAGACATCCTCTCTAAACTCAATGCAGGAACAAATTAAAATGGGTTTGAACTCTTGATGCACAAAATTTATCCAATTCCCATTCTATTATTGTTATTTTGCATGTAAGAAAGTAAATGGAAGAAAGATCTCAAAACACCCACTAAATTCCTTCTCTCAGGCCAAATTTTTGAAATTCTAGTGACTAGGGATGAAGATAGGGCAGTTTAAACAAGAAGAAGTGTGAAAAACTGCTTGGGGGAAGTTTTCTCTTGGTCCAAAAATTATGGCGCCTAGCTATCGAATTCTGGTACCTAGGGCCAACTTCATTAGGCTCTAGTGCTTGGGCGCTATTTTTGGCGCCTAGGTGAAACACCTAAAATATATAGTCTTTATGTCTACATTTTTACACCTAATTTTGAGATATTGTGATTTAATGGAATTTATTTTTGTATTTTTCTTTCAGGTACAATAAAAAGGATGAAAAATGGTGAAATGAGTGAGAAAGCATCAAATTTGGAGCAAAAATAAAGAAGGTTTGCAAAAAAACTGTCATCTATGCACTCAGAACTGGCGCTTACGTGTTAATAAAACTAAGAAGGCCACCCTTAGGTTACTTAATGATTCAACGAATTTGGATGAATTTTTGAAAAGGTGTTTGAAGCAACCCTTGGTGAAAATGTAGGAAATAGTTAATGGACACAAAAATACAATCAATTGGATTTTGAAAGGAGGTAACTCTTAAAAGATTCATTGAATGTGGACACATTTTGAAGAGACATCAATGCACCTTTTGAAAAATTACAAAATAAGGACTTGTATTGGATTGAGGAGTCCTCTTCCATCCTTCCTCCTAGAGCACTAGAAAGGAGCCACCGCCCCCTCTAGACACTGCCAATGACTCTCTCTCTTAGATTAATTAGGATATTTTTAGAGAGGAGAAGAAGAGAGAAGTTGTAGTGTGTGAGTAGAGAGTATTTTAAGAGAAAGGAAGAGAAGAGATTCAAAGGAATTTTAAGAGTTTTGTGGAGAGAATTTGAGATAAATTTTTATCTTTGTAACTACATTTGCTTTTAATTTAAACTTCCTATTTGTTTGCATGATTTCTACTTTCAAACTTAAGTGTGGTTATGTTTTCTCCATGAATTCTGAGTAGTTTTCTTTATCTTTTTTCTTAAAATGATAAGTGATTAAGTATTGGATGGAAGTTGTGTGAAGTATTAATCTTTAATGTTAGAATAAGTTATGATGATTTTAAGCCTTGACTTCATTAACTTCTTGATTTGACCAATTAAGATTTTAATATTTATTGTAAGAACATGTAAGATTTGAGATGGTATTGTCTCAGTCAACTAATGGTAAGAATCACATTAGATTGCATGGATGAGAAAGTAATTCAGATGATTGAGTGCAAATAAAAAGAGAAATAAACTTTGAATGGTGTAGAATTAGAGGACATTAGAGTGACAGGCTAAAGCCCCCAATTTGGTTTATAGTTTTAGGTTTTGATACTAGATATTATCCCTCAGGTGGATGGAGAATAAGGAACTCTAGAGTGAGAGCAAGTATCTTCCCTAACTAACCCGTCTCCAAGACTATTCAAACTTTAAATTAGCCAATGTTATTTATAGCATCTGTATTAAGGGCAAAGAATTTTATTGCTCATATTTGGCACAAGAAAATTTGAATACTTCCACAACAGAATTCCTATACTTTTTACTGAATCATGATAAGGAAAAATATATTTTATTTATATTGCATTCATCTTACAAATATCTAGTTAAATTTAGTTAGTTGTTCACTTTACTTTTAATTATAAAAAATTATAAAAAGAATCAAACTTTCATTCATCTTATAGCATCTATAGTTTGAGGAAGAATATTTTGTAAAGTAGAATTTGTTATCTAATTTCTTTTGATTTTAGTTGTATATTGTATTTTTTTCTTCGTGGGTTAGATATTTAGGGTTTAATAAAAAAAGTCCTATGTTACTTGATAACGATATGTATACTTACGTAGTATTTCATATTTAAATATAATAATTGTGTTCTTATTTGCTTCAAAGTCAAGCTTTTGCCCAGCTATTGCTCAGGATCAAGTTTTTGGCATCATTGCAAAGTAAGAATTATAAGTAAGGAAAAATTAAGATTATCACCATATACATCGTACTGTCATATAAAATCATGATCATGTTTTTGGCGTCGTTGCCAGGGAAAAAATAATAAAAAATTTTGAAAAAAATTTTAGAAAGCAAATTTCTATTTTTAGAAAGTCTTATTTAAACTTTTAGATTTATTATGAGAATATCAGTCTTTTTTTTATATAAGTTCTTATTTGTACTATTTTATTTTATGTTGTTTTGTAGTAGTATATGTGTAGTTCAGGTTCTAAAGGACAAGTGTCCTACGATTCTAAATTAGAAAGAAGTATTAAAAAAATAAAAAAATCAAAAATACAAAAAAAGACCAAAAATTTCAAGAAATGGCAAACTAAAATAATCGAAATGCTTAAATTATTCAAGAGTTTAAACCTTTAAGAGATTATACAAACCCTACAGTGGATGAACTTCATTGTAGTATTCAAAAACATGTTGTAGTGGCTAATTCATTTGAACTTAAACCTGTTATTATCCAAATAATCATTTCGGGCGAGCACCAGCTGAAGATCAAAATTTAGATCTTGCTAATTTTTTTAGAATTGTATGCTACATTTAAATGTGATGGTGTATCAGATGATGCAATAAGACTTATGCTTTTTCTTTTCTTACTAAGGGATAAGGCTAAGATAAGGTTACATTTGTTAGCACCTAGATCTATCAAAACGTGAAGTGATTTAGCGCAGAAATTTCTTGCTAAGTATTTTCTACCATAAAAAACTGCAATGTTTAGAAATGATATTACATCTTTTTATCAGTTTGAATGAGAATCTATTTATGAAGCATTGAAACAATTTAAGGAACTACTGAGAAAGTGTCCACACCATGCTATACCAAATTGGTTTATATTTCAAACTTTCTACAATGGATTAGATGGATCTCTTAGATCTATTATTGATGTTGCTAGAGGTGGTTCATATATGTAAAAACTATTTCATGACGCTTATGCATTAATTGAAGAGATGAATACTAAAAATTTTCAATGGCCTTCTGAAAGGGTAAATCCTAAGAAAGCAACCAATATTCATGAATATGATGCTTCTGCAATGTTAACAAATTAAGTTGCTACAATTTCAAGGAAGTTAGACCAATTTGAAATTAATTTTTCTCAACTAATTGAAATGATTGAAGACAATTCATTAGGCTAAATGTTAGATTCTCAAGCATCATTAAAAACTTTGAATGTCATAAACAATAAGCAAAATAACCCATATTCAAACCATTATGACCTAGGTTGGAAGAACCACCCTAACTTTAACTGAAACAATACTGCAGGTGGTAATAATCAGCAATGAGGGAACAACTAAGTAAACCTATTAGGAAACTGGAACAACTAAGGTAAAAGTAATTATAGACCTATTTATACTTAAGGTTTTAATAGTAATCCACTATTCAAGGAGAAAAAAATGTCTATAGAAGAAGTGGTGTTACAAATGGGAAATCAGTTACAAAATCAAAGAGCAACAATAAGAAATTTTGAAAATCAATTGGGACAAATAACAAATTCATTAAGTAATAGATCCCAAGGAACACGTTAGTAATACAAAAGTAAATCAAAAAGACCAAAATAAAGAACATGTAAAAGCTGTTCAACTTCAAAGTAGAAGAGAGCTGGAAGGTAGAGTTCAAAAAGAGATTGAAGTAGAGAGAGAAGAAATTGAAGAGCCTGAAAAGGGCATTCTTAAAAGTTTAGAGATATTTATTTCTCCACTTAAACTTAGTTTATAAAAAAAACCTTTTCCATTTCCTCAAAGACTTTGTCAACAAAAGTTGGATAAACAATTCTCCAAATTTATGGAAATCTTTAAAAACCTTACGATTAATATTTCATTTGTTGAAGCCTTAGAACAAATGCCAAGCTATGTAAAGTTTATGAAGGATATTCTTAGCAGGAAAAGGAAGTTCGAAGATAACAAGACTGTTGCACTTAGTGATGAATGTAGTGCTATAATTCAGAGAAAGCTTGCTGAAAAGCTTAAAGATCCTGATAGCTTCACAATTCCATGTGCAATAGGAGACAAATTTTCTGGAAAATCTTTATGTGATTTAGGTTCAAGCATTAACCTTATGTCATTATCAATATTTAAAAGATTGGAATTAGCAGAAATATCCCCTACTACTATAACTCTGTAGTTAGTAAATCGTTCAATAACATATCCTAAAGGAGTTATAGAAGATATTTTAGTGAAACTGGATCATATTATCTTTCATGTTGATTTCATTGTGCTAGATATGTAGGAAGATAAGCAGATACCTATCAATTTTGGGAGACATTTCTTAGTTATAGGAAGAGCAATGACAGATGTGCAAAAAGGGGAAATAACTATTCACGTTAATGATCAAACAATTAATTTTAATATTTCTGAATCAATGAAGTATCTTGCAAAAGGTAAAGATGATGAATATTACATAATTGATGTATTAAGATATCTCAACGAATGTCATTTTAAAATAACCTATGAAGAAAAATCTCAAACAAGAGAGTTAGAACACAAGCAAGAAGAGAAGTTAGATCAATTTTAAGATTTTTATAGGGAAGATTTGAATTATGTTTGAGGAAGTTATGAAGTTTTGGACACGACCAAAAAAAATAAATCTTTTTTTCCATCGATTGAAAAACCTCCTGAACTTAAGTGGAAGTTACTTCCTGAACATTTAAAATATATCTTTTTAAGTGATTCCTCAATATTACCGGTTATAATTTCCTCAAAATTAACTACAGAAGAGGAAGTGTGTTTAATGAAAACTTTGAAGAATTATAAGAAAGTCTTTGGATGGATAATTGCTGATATTAAATGAACCAGTCCTTCAATTTATTTGCATAAAATTGATATGGAAGAGAACCGCAAACCCAGGCTGATGCTCAAAGGAGATTGAATCATGTTATGAAATAAGTTGTTAAGAAAGAAATTTTAAAGTGGTTAGATGTTGGAATTATCTACCATATTTCAGATAGTGCATGGGTTAGTCCAGTTCACTACGTTCCTAAGGAGGAGCGACTATGACTATGAATAAACATAATGAGTTAATGCCAACAGAACAAGTCACAGGGTGGTGAATATGCATTGATTATAGAAAATTAAATCTCACCACTAGTAAAGATCATTTTCCACTACCCCCTCTAGATCAAATATTGGACAGACTAGCTGGGCATAAATACTTTTATTTTTTGGATAGATATACTAGTGATTACCAAATATAAATAGCTCCTAAGGATCAAGAGAAAACAACTTTTACCTGTCCCTATGGTACATTTGCTTTTAGAAGAATACCCTTTAATTTATGCAATGCCCCTACTACATTTCAAAGATGTATGATGGTTATTTTTGTGATTTAATTGAAAAAGCAATTGAAGTTTTTATGTATGATTTTTCAGTGTTTGGAAATTCATTTGAATCATGTTTAGAACATTTTTTGAAAGTTCTTAAGTACTGCGAGGAAATAAATTTTTTTCTTAGTTGGGAAAAATGTAAATTTATTGTAGTAGGAGGAATTATTTTAGGACAATATATATCAGATAATGGTATGGAAGTAGACCCTGCAAAAACTCAACTGATCGCTAATTTACCTTACCCAACAAATGTGAGGGAAATTAGGAGTTTTTTAGGACATGCTAGATTATACACGTGATATATTAAATAATTTTCAAAAATTGCTAAGCCGCTATGTCATTTGCTTGAAAAAGATGTAATTTTTAATTTGATATGGAGTGCCTAAAAGCATTTGAGCTATTAAAAGAAAATTTAGTCACTGCACCAAGTATTATTTCGCATGATTGGGAATTTTTTTTTTTGAATTAATGTGTGATGCTAGTGATTATGCTATTGGACCTGTTTTAGAGCAAAAGCATGATAAGATTTTCAAGGTGATCTACGATGCTAGTATAACTTTTAATGAAGCTCAAATTAATTATAACACGACTGAGAAAGAGTTATTAGCAATATTATATGCTTTTGATAAATTTAGATCATACTTATTTAGAACCAAATGTGTGGTGCAAATGATCATTCTGCTATTAAATATTTAATGAAAAAAAAGGATGTAAAACTAAGCCTGATACGATGGATTCTTCTTTTACAAGAATTTAACTTTGTGATAGTAGATATGAAGGGAGCTGAGAATCAAATTTTTGATCATCTGTATAGGCTTGAATTAAAAAAACCACTCTATTTTGGAAAATAAATTAATGAACATTTTCCAGATGAAGAATTGTTCAGTATTAATGAGTGATGTGTTCCATGGTATGCCAACATTGTAAACTTTATTGTTAGTGATATTATACCTTATGGAATGTCATACCAACAAAAGAAGAAATATTTATAAGAAGCTAAGAATTATTTTTGGGATGACCCATTTTTATATAAATAAGGAAAAGATCTAATTATTTGGAGATGTGTGCCTTTAGAAGAAACTTATGAAATTATCCAACAATGTCACAATTCTGATTTTGAGGGACATTTTGGCCTTATTAAAATAGCATAAAAAAAATTTAAATCTAGATTTATTGGTTTACAATCTTTATTGATGTTAATACTTATATCAAAACTTGTGATCAATACAACAAGCAAACAATATTTATAGGAAAAATAAGATGCCCCTCAATTATGTGCTAGAAGTTATGATATTTGATGTTTGAGGATTAGATTTCATGGGATCATTTATACCATCTTTCAGAAAATTATAAATATTGATAGCAGTAGACTATGTATCCAAATGGATAGAAGTAGTTGCTTTATCATGAAGTGAAGCTCAAAGGGTTGCAAAGTTATTAAGAACAAACTTATTTTATAAATTTAAGATGCTGAGAGTGATCATAACTGACGAGGGAAGTCATTTCAGAAATGCAATAATGGAGAAATTATTAAAGAAATATCATATCAATCATCAAATTGCTATTTCTTATCATCCTCAACCAAGTGGTTTGGTGGAATTATCCAATCAAGAAATTAAAAGAATATTGGAAAAATCTATGAATCCAATAAAAATGGATTAGTCAGACAAACTTAACTATGTTTTTTAGGCTTATAGGACTGCATATACAACTCCTATAGAAAAGTCCCCATTGTTGGCACTATTTTTTTATGTCACTTTTTAGGATGTCCAACTAAGTGTATCAATGTAACACTTCTTGCAAATAAGTCATCTGTAGCTCGAGACATCCATTTGAGACCCACTGGCGCGTGTTGAGGGGCACATATCTGAGGTCATTTTGCTAGACTTTGGCTTTAGCTCAGGCGAACGCCGGTCAACATTTAATTCATCAGACAACTCTAATTGGGTCAATAAATATTATGCATCACGTTGTTCGAGAAATTGGCTCAAGTTGTCTCAGTCTTCAGTGAGGTGGTCCAGATAACCCCAAAAGATGAAATGGACCAAGCGAGTGTGTCTGGAACGTTGATTTCACCTTAGCAAAGACGTCCATTTTGTTATAACTTTATGAGGGCTAAGAATGTACGAATTATCTTTTTTTGGCTCGATCGTCAAAAAAGTTGTCTGAATGACCACAGATGATGAAACCAACCCCACCTTACGAGTCTAAAATGTCAATTTTACCTATGGAGGACCTTCATTTCAAAATGATGGAGCGTCTAGGTTAACAATGTGTGGGATTGTGATAATCAAATTAATAATAATTATTATTATATTACCTTATATAATATTGCTTTCCATTTCTCTTCTGCCTATCCCGACTCAAATCTGCTGCCAACCTTGTTTTTGCAAAAAGTTCTAGCTCTGGGCCATCTCCTCAAGCTTGAGCCCTCACCGGCTGGTGTTCCTCACTGGCGAACTCGCCACAGCTTCATCCCTCCAGCAAGTCTCCTTGGTTGAGCTCCTCATGTAGCCCAGCCCTCCTCTCCCTTTAATGAAAATATGTGCCACTGCCGATGCCTCCTCTCACGTGTGTTGGTCTTGCCTTCCTCTCAGCAAATGAAGCCACTGGCAAGCTCATCAAACCACCTCTCAAAGCCATCGACGAGTTCATTTCCCTTTTTTTCCTTCGTGAAATAGCTGACGGTTCTCTACCTTTTTATACGAATGACTGGCCATAGCCAACCTTCTTCTCCTTGTCGGCAATGTAGTCCTCCTTGTTGGCAGAGCCCAACTGTCAGCAAGTTGGCCTTTCTTTACAACGCAGTCTCCTCTTGGGTTGAGAATTGGACCTATTCAATGCATGCCCAAGCTCCTTCGTTGGCGCTCTATCTCACTGGTGACCACCTCCTCCTCACCAGCGAAGCATTGTCCATGGAGGAGTACCTCCTAGTTATTTTTTGTGATGCTATAACAGCCTTAGCCTCACACATTGTCTCGCCCTCACCGAAGCGGTGACCGCATTGTGTCACAAGGTCAGCATCCAACCCTTTGAAGGTTCATGTTCCCTTATTTTTTATATACTATGATATTTATCAAATGTACTTTGCATTTTTTTTACCTCTTGCTCCAACTCATATGCTTATTCTTCCTCATTGCAAGGTTTGTTGCAAGGCAGGTCGGTGCATGGACCAAACATCGATAGCTTGGAGCAAGCAAAAAGTACGCATCTGCAACTGTCACGGTGCTAAGATTTCCTAACTCCTAGCTAGCCCTAGGTTTTAGTGTTGTCTAGGCTTGTGGGTTTGATCGCCCACACGTAGTACATGGACAAGCGTAAGTCAGCGCGATGACGTGCTTATGTGATTGATCATTGACTTACCTAGAGCTAGCATTTAGGTAAGGACTTCGTGTGTGTTGGCCAAGTACTATACGAACACGAGTGATTCCCTGTTGTGAGCCTTATGCCTTAACCCCACCAATTCAAAATCCAACTTTCCCATGATTTTGGTTCTCCTAATCTCCCTTTGAGGGATTATTTAGGTTTGATCTTAGAAGACGGAAAAAGCTTTGTAGCTAGTCTGTCCTATAAGATTGTGGGCATTCGTAGAGCGGAAAAATCTTTGTAGCTAGTCCATCCTATGAAAGGTGGAGAGTTTCCTCTATGACAAATTGGAGGGGGAAGCCCTCCACATTGCCACGTCAAAGTCAGATGCGGCAATGTTGAAAATCCATAGGTGTCACCCTAGGTTTCCTACGTGAGGTCGTTAGGACAAGTTTGACATGTTGTCAACCGTTTGGGTTTTATTACATGTGCATGGGCCATCTTGTTGCATTGTTTGCATGTGGTCATATGTAGCATTTTTTGCCTGATTGCATGAGCATATTGGGTCTATTGGGTGCTCTAAATTGATCCTGATTCTTTTTGAATTTTATCAACCATGCCGGGCAGATCACCCTATATTTTGATTTTGATCGGCCGCTACGTGCAACCACCCACTTTGGGTCTAATCAACTGTCCCGAGCCGATCATCCACTCTTTTCGGCTGGATTGGTGACCTTGAATTGATCCACCCACTTCTTCAATCTGACCAGCCACCACGACCCGATCAACCGATCACTTGCATCATATTGCATGTTTTGTATGTTATGCATGATCATATTGTGTGTTTTTCTTCTTACATGTTGTACTCCATATGCTTTTACATTTGAATTTGCACAAGTGTGATTCTCCTTGGTGAGGATCATGACTCCCATCTCCAGGTCATTTCCTCCTTAGCATATCCATATGTCGGGTCGTTGTCATCATGATATGCCCATCTTCGTGTCACTGCCCCCTTGGCATACCCATCTGTCGGGCCACTTCCATCACAGTATGCCCATCTTCAAGTCACTTCTTGCATACACATTTATTTGGGTCATTATCGTTACGGTTTCAGGTCACTACCTCCTAGACATACCCACTTTTTTGGGCCGCTGCCACTACGGTATGCCCATCCTTGGGTCATTGCCTCCTCGACATACTCATCATTTCAGACACTGCCACTATGGCATGCCCGTTCCTTTTGAGTCACTGCTGCCATGACATACTCGCCTTCATCATTTTAGTGCACTTGTCATATATCTGTTGCATATCCTGCATGTTTGCATGTGTGCTCGATGAGTGCCTCTTAGTTCAGGTGTAAATCCTCTTTATATGTATCCTTTTACTAGATGCAAAGTCACATATAGTCAGTGTCTGCTAGTTGCATGGCACCTCGGGTCCCCGAGCAGGTGTAATTCCTCTTTACAGGTAGTATGTTTTACCGGTACATCCCATTTGTGTGTATCATGTTGCATGTAGTATCATTACATTCATTTGTATGGTTTGTGTTCGCTCTTTTGGGTGCCCGTTGTGGTTGTTTTGTACCTCAGGTGAACTATCATAATGTGGGCCATTTGTCTCGATGGTTGTTTTGTTGGGTTGATCCAGGTGAGCAATGCAAGTTAAGTCATCGGGATTGACACGAGTATGACTGTGCTAAGGATCTAATGGATCTAAGTTATGTCACCCTCTTTGTGACACCCTTTAAATCCTTCAGATCTTTAAGATTGGACCGGTATGATGATCCTATCAAATTCATACTATATCCAAACTTAACTTGCACTTAGATACTAGGTTAATGCACCTTTTATTAGATGGTGTGTTAGGCTAGGATTTAGGGTGCTAGATACTCTTTTTTATGTCTGGCTATTGTTCTTTGTTGGATTGGTTGCTCTAGCCAGACATCTTTCTTTTGCATTATGCTTGTGGTGTGACTACATGCTCCATATGTATGATAGTGTGTTAGGACATTCTTCTGTAAGGAGCCATGCTTATTTATATGCACACACACATGTACCGCTATGGGGGGAACATGTGATGATTTCTGACCCTTTTGCTTTCGGGTGCTATTTAGCTCCCCTACTTTTAAGTCATGGCTCATGATATGTTATATGCATGTGGGCTTTCCCGCTAACACTTATTTTCATGAAGGATTGAGTTTTTTTATTTTTTCTATGTACTTTTAGTGTATAGAAGAGTCATGTAGCTGAAATAAGATACAAGCAAGAGTTCTGAGGCATTCTATATGAGAACCACGCGGACGGGACCAGGAGTGACGCTCGTGCCCCGTATCTTAATTCGGCATCTTTACATTGGTGTATAAAATTAGGACAAGACATTTATATGTGGAGTCTAGACGTGTTTTCTTTTTTGGGATATGTTGTCGACCCATCGACACCAGCCTTTTATTATTCTATTTGGCTTGTTTTTCTTTTTGCATCATGATGCATGCGTGCACTCGCCTGAATTATTTTACTTGTCTCTTTTTGTGATCTAGGATTTCACAATGTAACATAGGCTCATTTGGACTTAAATTCCCAAATTTCCTACTTAAAAATCCTAAATGAAATATTCAATACAATTAAAATTTAGTATTAAAATAGTCAAGATTTGAAAATTACAATTTAATTTTCCTGCATATACTAATAGGGCCTCCACAATACTTAAGAACCTCTCTAGATAACTACATTCATATTCTCTTGTTCTGAAGAAGAGTCTCAATGCTTCTCCAACCTGACTGGCCCAACATACCTTTATATAGGGGGTTATCGTGTGTGCTTATGGTGTTAGAAGGCTCCCCAACCAAGACGGGGTGTAAGTCCTTTTATTCAGAGTGTTTCCATCTTTGTAGCTGAACCTCCCTTCCTCTTCTTTCATGAGGATCCTTGCCACTTCGGCAAGTATAAGTCCCACCTCTTGGAGCTCCAGCTTTTATTCATAGGATAGAGTTTCCTTATTTTGACCTTTAGGCTACTGAGGTCCTCCGTGGTCAACGCAATTCACGGATTGCTGACCAGGAATCTCTTGACGTGTTAGGTCGACCGTTTTCAAGATCAAGTATACTTTGGGTCCTAGTAGCTATAAATGACGGGTTCCTGATACCCAAACCCAGTTACCTGATCCCGAAAAATATAGTTGTGTAAAATTACTAAAGTTGACTTCGCTTTACAATGACGCAAAAACCTTGATGTGGTATTTTATGAATAATAACGTTAAGCACTTCAAGTTGGGATTCTACACAAGTATACATATCATTATCAAGTAATATAAGACTTTTTTTAAGTCCTAAATATCGATCCCACGAGGAAGATTTAAATTTGAAATGATAAATTAACTAGGAAATTCACAGAAATCAATCAAAATTACTGTCACTAATTTTGAATGTTTAAAATACTATTAAAGCTAAATTATTTACTACTAACAGAATTTAAAAGCAGGGTTTAAAATTAATAACTACTAAACTACATTTATGTGATGAAGTTTTCTAATAATAAAAATTGTCTTTCCCACTACAATGAGTTTTTGGTGAAATTAGATGAGATAAATGGTTTAGATATGTTTGTGCCAAATAGGAGCAATTTTAATTCTTTACCCTGATTCAGTGTTATAGAAATTTATTAGTTAATCTTAGGTTTAGTCCATAAATCCTTGGCTAGGCTAGGAGGATACTGGCTCCCACTCTAGAGCTCCCACTTCTCTTCCCCTAAAGGCTAACTCTCACTTTATTTTTTAAACACTAAGATCGAATTGAGGATTTTTATCTATCACCCTAGAAATCTCCAATTTTACACTCAGGAAAGTTAATTTTCCTATTTATTTGCACTTAATTCCATGAACAAAATACTCCTTCAGGGACTTAAATGTGATTCTCACTCCATTGTAGAACTCATACTTCATTTCTTGGATCATATTTTTCACAACATATTTTAACAATTCTATTAGTCATATCAAAAAGTAAATTAAGAGCAGAGTTGAAAAAACCATCACAATTTATTTTAAATTTTAACACTAGCACATCCACATTATCTCTTCATTTCACCATATCTCAAAGTAGGGAGAAAGATAAAGGAAGCTACTCAAACTTCATGAGAAAGATACAACAAAACATAAATTTCATATATAAAAGAAAGTTTATACTACAATAATAAATAAACAATACTTATCTGAAACTCTTTCTCAAAACAAGTCTTCTGTAGCCTCTCTTAGGAAATGTAGGAAGAAGAAATCTCTCACTTCTCTTCCTCTCCAACACTTCTTAGAGAATAATTCACATTTAAACTCATCATAAAAACTCAAAACTATAAAAACAATAACTAACTAATTGTGTAGAATGGTGTGG
>NEWO01001559.1:53236-82838 GCA_003013225.1 Phalaenopsis aphrodite
TCTTAATCTCTAAAATTAACCTTTATTATTTAAAAATTTTACTTATGTTTACTATATATTTAGAAACATAGATATTGTTATTTAAAGTTACCCTCTAATACCAAAGGTCATGTTAAAAAGTTTTTAAAATATTTTGAAAATATAACTAATTGAGGACAAATAAAATTAAGTTTCTTTTTTTAAAAAAAGAATTTCTCTTCCCCCCAAACTTAAATTTTTAAAAGATTTTAAATAAAGAACTGAAAAATTAAGGGTTATAGAAAACATTTAATACATAAAGAAAAGACATACCTGTTGAAGGTTCTGATTTGAAGCTTAACTCTAAAATATTGTAGGTGCTAATATGAAAAGCTACAAGACTTAAAACATTAAATAACACATAATACATATAAAAATTTGCTGAAAAAGAGATAACTACAAATACATCCAATAAAGTACTAAAAACTAATAACTTACAGCAATTTCACAAATTTAAAGTTCACAACACAGCATACAACAAAAATTAAGTTTCACAGTCCACAAACAAACAGTCTCAATAATAAAGTACTCTTAAACATAAAAAATAAACAAAAATTAACTAAAGCATCATCAATCATCGTCTTCTTCTTCCACGTCCAAATTTTGTTGTTGATATGGAGTAAAAATAGGGTGAGTAGGAAACTAAACTCAGTGATCACCCTTCATGAATTTGACCATTGCATCATCATAAGCAGTATCGTACTCAAACTTGTGTCTTATCAAATCATCAAAGTGAGCATTTTTGCCCTCCATATTTTCCATTCTATGATCCATTCTCCACATATATCCCTGTTGGATCATCATTTGCTCTATAATTTTTTGGATAGTAGGGGTACTAAAAATACCTGAAGTAGAAGGAATATCCTTGGTCTTACTTCCAGATCTCCATCCATGAGATGCATAAGTCTTTATATTGGTAGGCCAATAGATTTTAGAGGTTCAATCCTCTCCTCCTTTGGTCTATAATCAATTCCTGCCTGTTCACATAGTGTGAAGATCAGGGCAGAGTGTGCTAAACCTCCAGTAGTCTCTCTAAAAGCAATAGATTGAGTGTTCCTATAAATAATAGAGCCTACATCTACTCTTTTCATCTATTGTAAACAGAAGTTCAAGATGGCTCTATCCCTTGTAACCTCACTATCATGATTTTTTGGAATCATTCTTCCAAAAATAAAATAATGTCAGGCCTTAAATACTACATTTAACATAGAAAGAGGAAAGTTTACCTTAACTCCATTATTCACCTTCCAGGTTCTAATTCCATCAATAAGAAAAGAAATGACCTCACCCAAGGCCTCATTCGTAGTATAAAATGATCTGTACTGGCAACTATATTCATCTTCCAACTGATAAAATTCATTAATCTTCCTTAGAGTAAACTCCACCATTTTCCCATGAACAAACGCAAAGTCTTCAGAAGTCTCCTTGAAATTGGCGTAGAACTCCATCACTACGCCAATAATCACCCAATAGTAAAGTAGCAAAAATTCTCCCGCTACCGAGCATTGATTACTATCATGACTTTTCCTCCCAAATTTTTAAATCCTTGATATATAATCACCTTTTAGTTGTACGTAGACTATTGAAGCAAATGTTGGCCTTGTAATTGACAAACTTTTGATCATCAAAATCTACCTTTCTCTTTCCTTTGCTCATTTTAGGTGCCATGGAAAATTTACAAAAAATTGATAAAATCCAATTAAATTTTAAAAACTTCTGAAAATCACAATGTGGAATGTTTTAAACTTAAATCTACCAAGTAAGAGTTCTTCACCAAAGGACTTTCTTAAAATCTTCCAAAACAATCTCAAAATTTTATATCTCAACAATGTAAGATATATCCCTGGCAAAAATAAAAAATTTTGAGTTCAAAGTGTAGCTCTTACCTAAAGAAGATGAAATCTAAGTCTTGTTTGCCTTAAAAACACCTCAAATCCAAGCAATAGCAAGCCCTAGTTGCAAAAATTGGAGGTTGAAGGTGACTCAAGGGGTAAAATGGCATTTTACTGTGCAAATATCGAATTTTAAGGGTGTTTGGGTTGAGCGCGTTGTCGGCGCCAGTGGCCAAAAATTCACTTATTTGATTTTTTTTAAATTTTCAATTTTCTCTCAATTTACTCCAAAGTTTATTTAGTCTTTTTGAACATTAATTTCATCTTAAAATAATTCAGAAACAACACCAAACTAACTTTTATATTTATGACAAAATATTTTTTACAAATACATTTTCTTAATCACATTTTCACATCTTTAAAGCAAAATATATTACAATTCAGTGTCAAAATCAAGCCACAACACTAGAACGCTGACACAAAACTATACACATAATCAAAGTTCTAAAGCAAAGTAAAGTAATTCAAATCCACACAATTACATTAAAACATAAATATTTTAAAATAGTAGAGAGTCCAACTTCTTCAATTAATCTGCCTCTTCTTCAGTACTTTCTCCTCCTCTAATATCTCTCATAGACTGAAAAATGGACATATAAATTGTAGAAGGGTCGGTACGGGAACTGATCAGTCGAATTTTCATCGATCCATCCATTTTTCTTGAACATCTATACCAATCTTGCTTCAATTGTTCCTGTATGATCAAAGTTCTCCTTCATTCTCCAATTCAGGTGATAAAAAATATAGTTAAAATTTCCTATTGCATACATAATACTCTAAAGTTCTCTTTCAATTTTCTTCATTCTCCTCTCCAAAAATATTGAACTTCCAACTGTTGGTGGCGTCAATGGTGTTGAAGCATTTGATGAATGATCCAAAATACAATCTAATGCTTCATTTCCATTTCCTATGTAATTTCCATCAATAGGAATCATGGGCTCCTAAGGTGGTAAAGTTTTTTCCCAACTTTCATATGGAGCTTGAGAATGACTGCAAAGTAAGAAAATTGTAAAAAGATGTTCAAGTCCAAATATTGACCCATTCATGATAATACCCATAATAGATTTAAAAATAATTGACCCTATATCAATAAGTTTTTCCATTTGAATCCAATAGTTTAAAATGACACTTTCTTTTGTAACGCTACTAATCTTCATGGTAGGTAGAAATTTTGTAGATATGAAGAAATGCCATTGTTTTGAAATTGGGTTAAGTAGCAAAGTAGAGAAACTAATGTATCCCTCATGGCTAATTTCCCATATATCATGTTCATCCATTAGAAAATTACATACTTCTTGCATCATATCTTTCGTCAAGATAAAATTTGTATAATGACACATTGAAACATTTTTTATTATATAAAAATCATTAATTTAAGCTGGTGTAAATGGTACAGCCTTTACTAGAACGAAGATAACTCCTTGGGTAATTCCATGTAGGTTAGCATAAAACTCTTTTACTACTGGTAGTGCAGCTGCAGCGATAATGTAGCACAAAACTTACCAACGCTTTTGTACAATAATTTTCTCGATCTGTGAACATGGATTACTAATTTCATGATTGACAAAGCCTCTCTCCTTGATAAGCCTTTTCTTCATGATGACTTTATCGTATAATCTCTGCGCATCAACAAATAATAAACTTTCTTCTGTTAAAAACTCCATACCTTGAAGTATTTCTGGAATTGGAAGCCATGGAAATTGGAAATTAGGAAGTTTCTGGACATCCAAGTCAGTTTTTAGGACTTTAAAAACACCTCAAAGCGGTTATTGTGGAGTGAAATTCCTCCAAAGTCTGCCAAAACCATTCAGCACGTGGAAAATGCTCGGGACGCCGTCGAAGCTCCCGACGGCACTGTCGTCACCATGGTCCTTTAGTCGGGCGTCATCAGTGCCCATTCTGCGTCGTCAGTGCCACAGGCCAAATACGCGTCTAAAATTTATTATTCAATTTGATTCTAAATTTTCCTCCAATACCAATATTTGTCTTAATTTATGATAAATAAAATTGTGTAGGACTTAAAAATACTATTATTTCCTAATACATAAACACTTTTGTTAACAAAATAGTAATATATAAATATATAGATTCATATATGAGTTGCCTCTCACAAAGCGTTTAGTTTAACGTTATCAGCCCGACATACCATTGGTTTAGTTGGGTTGACTTAACCCTAAAACTTCTTTAAATTAGGGTATGTGTCCTTCATAATAATGTTTCAATCGATGCCCATTAACTTTAAATATCTTTCCAGTGTTAGGATCTTTAATCACAACATTTCCATAATGATAGACTTTAATTACATTAAATGACCCTAACCACCTGGATTTCAGTTTTTTTGGAGATAATCTCAATCTTGTATTATATAATAGAACTTCTTATTCAAGTTCAAACTTTTTATTAATAATTTTCTTATCATGCCATATTTTCATTTTCTCCTTATATATTTTTACATTATCATATGCTTCATTTTTGATCTCATCAAGTTCATTAAGTTTCAATAATCATTTCTCACCAGCATCTTTTAGATTAAAATTAAATTTCTTAATAGCCCAAAATGTTTTATGCTTCAATTCTACTAATAAGTGGCATGTTTTTTCCAAAAATAAGTATGTATGGGGACATTCCTATAGGAGACTTATAAGCAGTTTTGTATGCATATAAGACAGTATTTAATTTAGGAGACTAATCCAATTTATAAGGATTTATAGTTTTTTCTAAAATTTGTTTTATTTCACGATTCAATATTTCTGCTAGACCGCTAGTCTGATGATGATAAGTAGTAGAGAATTTATGCATAATATCATATTTCTTTATCAATTTCTTGATTCTCTTATTTCTAAAATGGGAACCTCCATCTGTAATAATTAATCTCGGCATTCCATATCTTGTAAAATTTTTTTAATAAAAATTTAGAAACACTCCTAGCATCACATGTAGGTACAACAATAGTTTCAATCAATTTGAACATATATTTAACAATAAGTAATATATATAAGTTTCTAAATGAGGCATAAAAGGTCTCATAAAATTTAATCCCCACACATAAAAAATTTCAACTTCCAATGTGTAATTTAGAGGCATTTTGTTTCTTTTAAAAATATTTCCTACTCACTGACATCGATCACATATTTTAATATATTCTTTAACATCTCTAAAAAGAGTAGGCCGATACAATCTATGTTGCAAAATTTTATAAGTAGTTCCTATTTGTTCCAAAATATCCTCCAAATTTAGAATCTTGTTGAGTTTCTTCATAAGGCACACACCTTCTAATAATTAGATCTTTACATTATTTATATAAATATTGAATCATATATAAATATTGAATCATATATAAATTTTCTTAATTTTTTATGCTTAGTATATGGTAGTAGAATATCACTTACAATATAATTTACTATATCGACATACCACGGTGTATATATTTCATCAATACTATATAATTGTTCATCAGGAAAATTTCCTAAAATTTCATTTGCAAAATTAGTTAATATTTCGTTTTCTGGTCTAGACAAATGATCAGCTATTTGATTTTCATTTCCCTTTCTCTCAACTACAGAAAATTGGAACTCTTGCAATGGATGTACTAATCTAATTAACCTTGGTTTAACATCCTTCTTTTGTATTAAGTATTTAATAGTAGAATGATTTGTATGCACTATACATTTAGTTCCAATTAAGTAAGGTCTAAATTTATCAAAGGCATAGATAATAGCTAATAACTCTCTTTCAGTAGTAGTGTAGTTAATTTGAGCATCAATCAAAGTTTTAATGGTATAATATATTACTCTAAAAACTTTATTTTGTCTTTGTCCTAAAACAGCTCCAATAGCATAATCACAAGCATCACACATTATTTCAAATAGTTTTTCCTAATTAGGTGGTACTATTATAGGTGTAGTGATTAATTTTTCTTTCAATAATTCAAATGTTTTTGTGCATTCCTCATTAAAATTAAATTTTATATCTTTTTTCTCAAAGTGAGCATAATGGCTTAGTTATTTTTAAAAAATTCTTTATATAACACATGTAGAAACCAACATGTCTTAGAAAACTTCTTACCCCTCTCACCGTAGTCGGTGGTGGTAATTTTTCAGTAACTTGAACTTTTGCAAGATCTCCTTCCATGTCTTTTTCAGAATGTTTATGCCCAAGTACAATTCCTCCTACAACAAAAAAATTGACATTTTTTCCCAATTTAGTACTAGGATAATTTTTTCACATAATTCTAGAACTTTTTCTAAATTATTTAAGCATAATTCAAATGAAGTATTGAATACAGAGAAATCACCAATATATACTTCTATTCCATGCTCAATTAAATTACTAAATATTGACATCATACATATTTGAAATATTGCAGGTGCATTGGATAGTCCAAAAGGCATTCTACGAAAAGCAAATGTTCCACAAGGTCTTGTAAATGTTTTCTTGTCTTGATCCTCAAGAGCAATTAAAATTTGAAGATAACTGGTATATCCATCTAAAAAATAGTAATATTTATTTTCAGCCAATCTATCTAACATTTGATCTAGAAAGGGTAAAGGAAAGTGATCTTTCTTGGTGGCCAAGTTTAATTTTCTATAATCTATACAAATTCACCAACCAATAAATTATCTTATTATAATTAATTCATTTTTCTCATTTGTTTCAACTTTCACTCCTCCTTTCTATTGAACACAGTGATTTGGGCTTACCCAAGCACTATCTGAAATAGGATATATAATTCCAACATTTAACCATTTTAAAACTTCTTTTCTTACAACTTCTTTCATTATTGGGTTTAATCTCCTCTGAGGATTAGTTTTAGGTTTGTAGTGTTCATCTAATAAAATTCTATGCATACAAATTAAAGGACTAATTCCTTTAATATTTGCTAAAGTCCATCTAAATGTCTTTTTATATCTTTTTAACATTTCTATTAATTTTTGCTCTTGAATTTTAGTTAACTCATAAGATACAATAAAATGAGATGTATATGACCCTCTTAAAAATATATATTTTAAATGAGTAGGTAATACTTTCAGTTCAAGTTCATGTGGTTTAATATTTGAAGGAATAAGATTTTCATTATCATTTTCCAATAAATCTAAAGTTTCAAATTTGTTTGAATATAATCTAAATTTTCTTCTTTTATTTCATCATCTTTTTCACTAAATACTTCTTGCTTTAATTTCTCTTTAAACTCTTTCTTAAATTGCTCTTTACTTAGATAATCAGTAACTTCCATTCTAAAACATTCATTGTCTTTTTCTATTGCAGCATATTTCATAGCTTTTGCAATATTAAATTTTACTTCTTAATCATTAACTCTCATTATTAATTCTCCTTTTTGCACATCTATCTCAGCTCTCCCTGCTGTAAGAAACGATCTCCCCAAAATATTAGGAATCTCTTTATCTTCCTCCATATCTATTACTATAAAGTCTACATGGAAAATAAATTTGTCCACTTTTACTAATTCATCTTTTATAACTCCTTTGAATAAGTGATTGATCAATCAGCTAATTGAAGAGTTACAGTAGTAGGGGAAATATCTCTTAAATATAAATGTTTAAAAATTGATAGAGGCATAAGATTGATACTTGCTCCTAAATCACATAAGACTTTTCCATAAAACTTTTCACCAATTGCATAAGTATAGTAAAACTATCAGGATCTTTTAACTTTTCAGAAAGCTTTTTCTAGATAATAGCGCTACCTTCTTCACTAAGTGCAACAGTCTCATGATCTGCAAACTTCCTTTTCTTATTTAGTATACCTTTCATAAATTTCACATAACTTGGCATTTGTTCCAAAACATCAATGAAAGGAATTTTTATCATTAAATTTTTAAGGATTTCCAAATATTTTGTAAATTATTTGTCTTTATTCTTCTATTTTAGTCATTGAGGAAACAGAGGGTAATGGTTTTTTCTAAAGGAACTTGTGTTTGCTCATTTTCATTATGATCACTTTCCATCTCTTCCTTCTCGTCATCAACTTTTGTTTCTCTTTGGATTCTTGTTTCAACTTCTTTTCCACTTTATAATTGAATTGCTTTAATTTGTTCTTTGTTTTGATCTTTGGGATTAACTTCTCCAGTACTTAGAAGATTTCCTGAAGATCTATTACTAAGTGCAGTAGCAATATGTCCTAATTGATTTTCAATATTTCTGATAGCATCCCCTTGATTTTGTATTTGATTTCTCATATTCAACGTTACCTCTTCCATCATTAACTTCTTTTCCTTAACTTGTGGGTTAGGGTTAGAGTTAAATCCAGGAGGATAATAAGGTCGATAATTAGGATTTCCTTGATTATTTAAATTTTCTGAAGGGTTCATTGAATTTTTATAATTATTCCAACTAAAATTAGGGTGATTTTTCCATCAAGGATTGTTATTCCGATTATTAATAACATTCAAATTTTCATAAGATGATTGAGTATCAATTATCTGTCCTAGTGAATATTCCTCTAATACTGCTTGTATTTGAGAATAGTTCACTCCAATTTGATCAATCTTTTTCGATATAGCAGCAATTTGAGATGCTAAAATAGACATTGCATCAAATTCATGAATACTAGCTACTCCCTTAGGATTTACCCGTTCAGATGACCATTGAAAAATATTAGTAGTCATTTCTTCTATTAAAGAGTATGCTTCATCAAAAGGTTTTGACATTAAAGATCCACTTGCAGCAGCATCTATAATAGATCTAAGTGATCCTACTAATCAATTATAAAAAGTTTGAATTATTAACAATTCTGGTAAAGCATGGTGTGGACATTTTCTAAGGAGATCCTTAAATCTTTCCCAGGCTTCATATATCAATTCCCCTTCAAATTGACAAATAAATATAATATCATTTCTTGGTATTTTTTAGGGTGGAAAATATTTAGCCAAGAATTTTTATGATAGTTCTGCCCATGTTCTGATAGATCCAGGTGCTAATGAGTTTAGAGAAGCTTTGGCTATATCCCTTAATGGAAAAGGAAAAAGTCTAAACTTAACAGCATCATTAGACACTCTGTCATATTTAAAAGTAGCACAAATCTCAAGAAAACTAGCAAAATGTAAGTTAGGATCTTCAATAGGAGTTCCTCCAAACTGATTATTTTATATCATTTGGATAATAACAGGTTTGAGTTCAAAGTAATTAGCAGCAACATCATAATTTTGAATAGTTAAGTGAAGTTCATCTGCAGTTGGATTAGCATATTCTTTTAAAGGTCTTTGTCGATTTTCATTTATTTCATTATATAAGTTATTCGCCATTTTGTTCAAATTTTATTTTTTTTCTAATAGTACACTCACATAAACAAATATAATAAGCAAAGAAAATTTTCTTAAAAATACTCTTAAATATATAGTTATATATTTTTTTAATTTTTGATTTTATAATTTTTTTGATATTTTGTATTTTGTATGTTTTTATCTCTAAATTTCCTAATTTACCAAATCTATTTAATTTACAGTTACCTTCTCCGGCAACAGTGTCAAAAAATTAATCCATGAAAATATAGTTGTGTAAAATTTATAAAGTTGACTCTGCTTTGCGATGAAACCAAAAAATTGATGTGGTATTTTATGAATAATAACGTTAAACACTTAAAGTTGAGATTCTACGCAAGTATACATATCCTTATCAAGTAATAAGACTTTCTTTTTAATACCCAAATATCAATCCCACGAGGAAGACTTAAATTTGAAATGATAAATTAATAAAGAAATTCACATAAATCAATTGAAATTATTGTCACTAATTTCAAATGTTTAAGATACTATCAAAGCAAAATTATTTACTACTAGCAGAAATTAAAAGCAGGTTTTAAAATTAATAACTACTAAACTATTTTTATGTAATGAAGTTTTTTAATAATAAAAAGCATCTTTCCCACTATAATGAGTTTTTGGTGAAATGAGATGAGATAAATGGTTTAGATATATATTGTGCCAAATAGGAGCAACTTTAATTCTCTACAATGTTTCAGTGTTATAGAAAATTATTAGTTAATCTTAGGTTTAGCCGTTAAATTTGCGGCTTGGCTAGGAGGATATTGGCTCCTACTCCCCTTCCCCTGAAGGCTAACTCTCACTTTAGTTTTTAAACACTAAGATTGAATTGGGCATTTTTAGTCTGTCAACCTAGAAATCTTCAATTCTACACCCACCAAAGTATATTTTCTTATTTATTTGCACTTAATTCCATGAACAAAATACTCCTTCAAGGACTTAAATGTGATTCTCACTTTGTTTTAGAACTCATACTATATTTCCCGAATCATATGTTTCACAACATATTTTAACAATTTAATTGACCAGATCTAAAAGTAAATTAAGAGTGGAGTTGAGAATACTTTCAAAATTTATTTTAAATTATAACATTGGCACATCCACATTATCTCTTAATTTCACCATATCTCAAAGTAGGAAGAAAGATAAAGGAATCTACTCAGACTTCATGAGAAAGATACAACAAAACACAAATTTCATATATAAAAGAAAGTTCATACAATAATAATAAACAAACAACACTTATCTTAAACTCTTTCTCAAAGCAAATCCTTTGTATTCTCTCTGAGGAAATGTAGGAAGAAGAAATCTCTCACTTCTCTTTCTCTCCAACACCTCTTAGAGAAGAATTCATACTTAAACTCTCCATAAAAACTAAAAACTATAAAAATAATAACTAACTAATGGTGTGGAATGTAAGTGTGTGAAGATGAAAACTGAAAGGAGTGGGGAATTTGAAATGGTGCTAAGGGGAGGGTTCTTATTAAATTCAGCCCTAAATAGAGCCTAGGTTGGTTCTCCAATAGGTGTATCAAAAAACTCTTCAAAAAGCGTTCAAATTTATCAAATCTTCTAGAAACAGGGCTTCTACCGACACTGGCATTGTCGGCGCCCATCTTGATGCTAGAGGCTTGTAATTAAATTCCATGTTTCTGTCAAATGACACCATTGAAGCCCAGTCTGATGTTGTCGATGCTAAACAAATTTTTAACTTCTCCATTTTTCTCTAAATTCAATCCTTTTTTCTTCCTTTTTGCTCCAATTCAATCCATTAAGTGCATTATCACCAAAAATAAGTATAAAATATGGGTCTAAAAATGCATATATTTTTGGTGTATTATTACCTCTACCTTCTAGGATTATTGTACATTTCTTTTGTTGATCCTCTTTGAGCCCTGTTGCTCCTTTGACTTTATCGATATCATTTTGTGCTGAATTTTGATGAGTTGCCGCCCATTTGGGATACGATGATTTGTCCTCTGCCCTTATAGCTTAGACAAACTTTAACTTATTGGGATACCCCAGTCTGGATGATTTAGTTATTGTGCAGGCTCATGTGGGACCATATGTTGTTAAGTTTTAGGAAACAAATAATAATCCTCTGCCCGTATGGCTCTGTGTGCTTTAACTTATTGGGATACCCCCATCAAGATGATTTAGGTTATTCTCTGGGCTCCATATGTCAATGAGCCACTACACATTTAGGATGTGAGAGACTCACTCTCTGTCTGATGCTTAACATGAGCTTTGAAGCATTGGGGTTGTTCCCAGATGAAATAACCTTCCTTTGAGTACCTATTATCATATATTCATAATAACATAAAGTAAAACTCCTTTTATCGAGTGTATTATTAGGTATCCCTAAGATGTAATTAACTCGTAGGAACACGTTCCTTTAGGAGTGCTCTTGACCCCATAAAAATTACATACATCTAAATCTTTGGTTATAGTCTACGTATATTTTTTTTTTTTGCGGATATTGGTTTAAGGTTTCTCCACCCGATCTTATTTGGGCTGACATTTTATCTTATCCTTATGAGGGTTATCACACGTAGACTCTCCATATTTTACTTTTTCTCTTGTTTGTCTCTTTATCGTATGTCTCTTCTTATTCGGTTCCTCTCCTCTTTGAATCACTGATATGATTCGGGAGAGAGATTTATTCAAATAAGGGAAGTATGTGATGATCGACAATCTGCTGACTCCTTTTAGAATAAATAAGAGAAAAATAAATGAAAACAATCTGGTGACTTCGCTAGGGATGAGTCTCTCTCTCCATACTTGGAGTTTCGCTTCTGGGGTTATAGCCTCTCTCTACACTAGGAGTTTCGATCATATTATCATGACCTAGTTTTCTTCCTTCGAGTCGTAGTAGAGCCTTTTGTTAGACCTTAGTTTTCAGCCCATGTGTCATTTGTTAGGGGTAGCAACTCAATGCACTCTGTCCCTCTCTCACCCCCGAGAGTTCGGTTGCTGCATTATCCTATGCATCGATGTTGTTGCACCTCATGATTGGTTTCATAACCTCTCCTTATTTTTTATAGTTATCCCTCTTTTTACCCCGTGATGCAAAAGTGCAGGAAGATGGAGAAGATCACTACTGCTGGGGGAACCCTTTCCTTTCTTCCCAAGAATTTTTGTGCTCCCGAGGGTGTCAAAACCTTAGGTTCTTTAGAGCACCTCTTTAGGATTACCTTACATAATCCTATTCCTTCTAAGGAGCTTGCTCTGTGCCCTCCTCATTAAAATGGGATACGTGCATACTGAGCTGTTCCTACACCCTCTGAGGCATTTATTCAGTGCCCTCCCTCTTAAAAGGGAGTGATGTATATTAAGTTTTTTTGGCTTCAATGAATCGTGTCGCACGCTCTTCTTTTGAAAAAATAGGCTGACTCTCGATAGCAATGTGTCGTAGTACCCAAAGATTTTTTCTTGGTCTATCCGTTTGTTTTCTCACTAATTTCCCTGTCATAGGCTAATGAGTTTTCTTTTAGCAGTAGGTTTGTCACTATTGTCACCATTGTGACTTTTATCTTGGCTCTCTCTCTGTTGTGGTTTCCCATGAGGATCCACCTATTCCCCGATTAGGCAGGAAGGCCAGGAGGACTATGAATAGATTGTTTTAAATTCAACAGCAAGTCCTACATCAAGTTTCTGTACCTATTTTGATTCCAGTTTAGAAGGTGCCTTTGGCCCAGAATTGTGAGTCGTTTTGCTACTATCCCCAGTTTTGCAGACCACGTCCCTGTTGGACATTTGCTTCATGTATTCTTTTGACAATGAGGAGTTGTGCGTGTAGAACTTTTTTCTTTGAGTAGCTAGTATCGGTGCTGCTTTTCTCTTAAGGAAGAGGCAAATACCAGATGCCAATGTGCTATAATGCTCTTTTTTATTTTCCAACCTCTCTGGAAAATCTTCCATTTCTTTGAGGATTTGTAGTTCTGCGGATGTTGCACTATCTGAGAGAGCTAGAGTTACCTTTCTACAGTATTGTCCTTTGGTGGTGTGGTATGTCCCCGCCATGACTCTTTTTAGTTTCAGCCGTGGATCAGGCTTATATCCCGTCGATTAAGAATCATTCTTTCTGTCCTCTAGCAGTGTGGACCATGTCCATATCATGACTCCTTTTGGTTCTGACAAGCGATGATGCTCAAAATTTGTCAGCTTAGAATCATTTCTCTCCTCTGTTTGGTTGTGTGGGCTATAATTCAGCTAGGATTGCTAGGAGTTTCTTTCTCTCAGGATGCATGTTGTTCTCACCTTATAATCTATGTTATTGTTGCTACCACGAGTTATTTGACCAAGAATATCGTAGGAGCAACTTAATTTTTAATGAGAAATGTTTTTGCTGGTTTGACGACTGTCCTAGCCCTTGTTGTATCGGGTTTCTCTGAGGTCTTGCATGTCTCTACATTGGGCAAGAGCATCTAAAGGAACAGAGACAGATTGATGCAACTATAGCAGCAGACTCAGCCACGGGTCTCTATACCTATTGGGATTCCAATTTCCCCTCTACGAGGATATGTTCCTCTTCCTTGAAAGAAGTTCCTTATCTGAATCCTTCAAATGTCCAAGCAAACTTTTTTATTCTTCTTATCATGTAGGCCCTCGTACGTAGGAGACCTAGGTTTTCCTATTGGTCCATTATAAGGCCGAGATATTTTCTTTCTGTCATACATGCTATGAGACCTGTCAATGTGTTGCATGGGACCCTTGGTGTGGTATTTAGAGCCACTGTACCATATTTTGTACAAAGAACCATTGATGATCCTGATGGAGCAGCTTTGCTCTCATTTGATGTGCCCACTCTTTCCACAAGTCATTAGAAAAATGTTGTGGCTCCCTCTTCATCATTGGATGAATTTTTCTTATGTTGATATAGGGAGATCCAGGGTGCACCCCCATTGATTCTCACCTTATTTGAGGACAGAAGTTGATCACTCTACTTCAGCGAATACTCTTTCGGTTAGGAAAAATTCTTGCCACCATGACTCTTAATATCCCAACGTTGCATGTCGAATGACTTTCTACATTTGACGATGAGGGGTTCACTTGTCTTTACTTTGAAGGGTATCTTATATTGTCTCTTTCTGCTTATTAATCGAGGCTATAATAGATGTTTTGTACTTCAGCTGGGAGAAACCCCCAAAATCTCTTATTGATAACACGTTGTATCAACTAGACCACCTTGCTAGTCTTGATCAATCCATGTTTAGTTGGGATACACATCTCTCGGGATATTTGAGAGTGCCTCATTCGATTTAAGTTAGTTTGCCTTTTGGCTAGGCTCTAGATGAAAGCATTTTGTTGCTAAGACAACTTTATTTATCTAGCATTTGATCTAGTTTGTCTGCCTTGAACCTGACTATGATATGGTGTGTCACCTTTTTAAGAACCTTGTTGATGTTTTAATA
Organism: Phalaenopsis aphrodite; assembly: GCA_003013225.1. Taxonomy (NCBI): domain Eukaryota; kingdom Viridiplantae; phylum Streptophyta; class Magnoliopsida; order Asparagales; family Orchidaceae; genus Phalaenopsis; species Phalaenopsis aphrodite. The sequence goes on from NEWO01001559.1 coordinate 67,840, forward strand.
TGTTCTTGGTGATAGAACATCATCATGGGATGATCCATTTCCCATATCTAACTGCATGGATATGTTTTGTTTGACTTGATTGATTTTTATCACCTTGTCGATAGTCATGTTGACCTAATGAGAGCATTCTGTCTCTAGAATCAACCCATGACTCATCGGAATACCTTGATATCTGACATTATCAATTAGACCTCTCTACTTATCTGACCGAGATATCTTTATATCCCTTGATGCTCCAACTCCAATTTCTAGGGGCCATTGATATGGTTCTGAAAGGAGTCATGCCCCTCAATTGATCTTGTATTTAGGAAAGCTTGTCATTTACCAGTTGAACTTGAGCATAAAGTATATTGGGCTAGTAAAGAATTTAATTATAAGTTAAGGGATGCTGGTGAGAAAAGACAATTGCAATTAAATGAGCTTGAAGAGATAATGAATGAATCTTATGAGAATGCTAAGAGTGATAAAGAAAAGTTGAAGATGTGGCATGATCAAAGGATTCTTACTAAAAAATTTGAGCCAGGACAAAAAAGTTTTGCAATATAATGAAAGGTTAAGATTATTTCAAGGAAAACTTAAGTCCAGGTGGATGGGCCCTTTTGTTGTTATAAAAGTTTATCCTTATGGAGCTGTGGATATCAAAGATCCTAAAATGAGAAAATATTCAAAGTGAATGGTCACAGGCTGAAACCCTACTTTATATGGGGTCAACTTAAATTAAATGATCTTAAGATGTTGGGTCCACTAGAATAAGCACTGGTTACATTGGGCCGACAACGTTAAAACAAGCACTTTGTGGGAGGTAACCCATAGTTATCAGTGTGTTTTTATTTTTAATGTTATGTTGTGTGTTTGATTAAGAAAATGTGGTATTATTTTGAATTTATAGTGATTAAGTAATGATTATAAGACCTTAACAAATGACTTAGACATGTTAGAATGAGTATTTAAGCGTTAGACTGCCTAGTGCTAAATTAAGCACGGACGCCTAAGCACCAACATTCGGGGCTTAAGCATGGCAGTTAACTAAACGTGCTAAATTACATTTTTAGAAGATTTAAACGTGGTTTAGTAGGTTTTAACGTGGGTTAGTGGTTTGAGAACGTGTCTACTAGTTTTAGGCTTGGTCTAAAGTTTATAAATAGAAGAGAATGAAGAGAATTTTAACCCTAAAATCTAAGTGAAGAGTGAGAGATCCTGGAAAAATGTCATATTGGGAGATTGATATGAAGAAGAAGGAAGAAGCTATGAGGAAGAAGTTCATTAGTCAAAGTGCGCAAGAGTTACACAAGGGTTTCCTAGTCATTAGTATAGAAGGAATAGTGGAAAAAATCACAAAAATTGAGGTTGACGTGACTTCAATTGAAGTAAAAGTTATGGAAGTTAACATACATTTGGAGCATATTGGATGGAAAATTAAGATGCAATTTATCCACACAAGTTTTATAGAAGAAGCGGATAAGGCTATGCATTTGAAAAACAAATGGACTGAGAAGACTCAACCAGAGTTGTTCATCACCGTTCGTTCTATTAGATTTATATTACAAATGCCTAAGGAGAAACTAATGAAACGTCAGGATTTGTTCAACCAAAAAGAGAGTGGAATTAAATTCTAAGTTAAGTGTTTGTTTGTGCTAGGTGTTGTGATGTTAATGTTGAGTTTATTTTATGTAATTTTAGTGTTAAGTTTGTTTAGTATTTGTGCTTAAGATTTATCTCATCCAAGTATCTCTCGATTGAGAAATTATGTATCACAAATGTTTGTATTTGTTTGTGAATTAAAATAAGTGTTTATTTGTGTGTAAAATTTTATGTTATTTTATGTTGAATCAAATTTGTTAATATTGGTGAATTTGAGAAAGAGGAGAGTTGAAGGGGAAGAAAATAGTTATTAAAGATTTATAAGACTATTTAGGGGTGGTTGGCTTAGGCAAGATGTGTATTTCACTTAAAATCAAAAATATGAAAATTCATGCACTGACGCCTAAGCGCCAAGACCCCGTGCTTAAGTGTTGGACAACTCGACAGGTAGGCACCTACGTGTTGAACCAGTCTCGCTTAAATGTCAGTTCACTTAAACTGGTTCGCAAACGGTTAAAGCTGAAAAATAAACCTGAAAACACCATTTTTACCCTCTCGTCCTCGTCTTCTTCATCAAGTTCATGATTTAGGGGTTAGGGCTTCTTCTAGAGTGGAGATTTCTTTGTGGATTCAAGCTAAATTTGCTAGATTTGATCTTTTGAGATAAGAGATTCACTTTTATGTAAATATTTTTTATTTTCACCATGTATTTTGAGCACATTATGGATTTGACCAAAAATCACTATTCATGGTGAAAATTTGAGAAAACCCTATGGAAAATACATAGAAATGATAATTTAAACTTTTAGAAGTCAAGTTTAGTTATTTAGTATTGAATTTAGGATTTATTATGAATTTTAAATGATTTTTAGAAATGTCCCCAAGAATGAAGAGGACTAAAGGGAAGTCCCATTTTGATTCAAGCAAGTTTATTAGCACGAAAGCTCATGACAGGTATAGTGACGCACTGCAGTCGAGAAAATTGATTCCTGAGAGATGTTTTAAAAGTCCGGGTGGAGCAGTGGAAGATTTGATTATTTGTAGATAGTGGGAACAATTTTGTTATTTTTTTGTTGTAGCTGTGAATTCTGTTGTTTGGGAGTTTTACTCTAATCTCCCTGAAGCTGAAGAAGATCAAGTCATGGCTCGAAGAAAATTAATTTATTTCTCCTCTGAGGTAATAAATATGTTTTACCAGCTTTCCCCTAGTACATTGTGTTTTTATTCAAATTATAGTCCAACTGAGGAGGAGTTGAACGATATTATATAGTCATTGACCGGTGGAAGAGGACTGTAAAAGATCACAACTGAAAGAAGTGTCAACTTCCCCATGTAAAAGTTAGGTGCTACATCAAAAGCATGACACAACTTTATTTCTGCTCGTCTACTACCAACCAACCACCTCACCAAAGTTACTCAAGATAGAGCTACCTCAAACTATTGCATTCAACAGTTCAAGTCGATTGACATTGGATCTCTGATTTATCAGACTATCACCAGTTTTGTTGTTGTTGCTACTATTATAGGTTTGTGATTTGTATCCTTGATCTTTTCCTTATGTGAGTAGGCAGGAGTTAGATTAGATAGATGAGAAGAGATACTGCAGCCTCTAAATCCCATCACAAGTGTTAATGTGAAGTCTTATTCACAACATTTGATCTTTGGTTGGAGAGGAGGATTTTCTAGGAGTTGAGGTGCCTCTACTCCTCATGCTTCTACCTCATGTGCATCGACATCACAAAGTCAGACTTCTGGTTCTAATTCACAGTCACATTTATTACAAATAATGTTAGATAACATCAATTATATAGCAGACAATGTATTAAATTGAGAGAATTTTGTAGATCATAGAGATGGTTATACGAGAAGACAAGGTGATTATGAGGAGAAATTTCACTCATCTTTGGAAAACCTTATGAGGAGTGACCAAAGTGTAGTTTTTTCTCAAATCCACAATATCCCTCTTATGAGCCTAATGCCTTTTGGGATAGCAATGATATTGATGATGATGAGGAGGAGGATTAAACTGAGTACTTTAGTTTTTTTTTTTGTGAACTTTATGTAGTACAGTTATAATGTACTGTTAATTTGTTTTATGTTGTTCTTGTTGAGACTGCTACTATTGTTTGTGTTTTATTTGTTAGACACTGTTGTGATGTATTTATGTTATTGTGAGTAGTTTTATTTTATTTTTGTTGTTGTAATTGTTATAACTATGTTGTTTAGTGTATTTTATTTAGTTTGTGTTGAACTTATTCCTGAATTTTAGGAAACTTTAGAATATTACTAACTTTCACTTAAGAACTTCAGGTTTAAAATTTTCAATCTACAACCAGGTATTTTCTTTATGTTGCTTTTGTGAATTTTTGTTAGTGTGCATGTTTTTTTTTTTTATATTATCCTCCACTGCATAGAAGTCTAATAAATCTCTATATGTTCAACTTAAATTAAAATTTGATCAATTAATTTTTACTCCTATTTTAAATTTTTGTACTTGTATATTTAGGATATAAAAATTTCTGTAAGCATGTTATTTTCAGTTTAATTCCTTCATATATATAAATATGATGCTAAAATGTTTTATCTTATTAAAAATTTAAGTATGGGGGAATGAAAAATTTTCTAAAACTTAAAGTTTATTTGTTATCAAATGTACTACAAATAAATTTGATTTTTATTTGAAAAAAAATAATTATGTATATGAAGTTATATTAAGGAAGTAAAATTTTGAATGTAAAAATGAGTAAGAGAATTTAATTTAAACTTATAGCAATGAAGAAAAACTTAAAGTCCATAATTGTTTGTGTAGAAATGATAAATATTGTGTAACAATCTTTAGTAGGAGAAATTATATTTTTGAAAAATACAGAAAGGTTAGACTTTTATTTTCAATGCTTAAATTTATTTTATTAAAAATAATTTTCTAAATTATTATTATATTTTTAAGTAAAAGATTTATATAAAAATTTTGCTTTAGGAAATGAGTAGAATTCAAAATCATTAAAGACCTATCCAGATATAGTAATCCTCACTTGAAAAAATAAAAAAATAAAAAATAAAAGATAAAAGATAAAGATAAAGAAAGTTGAAAAGGGAGGAGAAGCTTGTGGATTAATGCCTAATCAAAAATTGGTTCCACATTTAATCTTTTTAAAGTATAAGACTTGAGAAACTCTTAAGCTTAAGAATATAATATAGTAAGTATAATTATTCTTAATAAAAAATTTTAAGTGGAGAAGATAGAATGCCTAAACTCTATATTTGGAAAATTTACAAATATTTCTGAACTAGATAAAAATTCATATTTTCAGTCTTCTTTACATTAAAATTTTCTAAACTCTAAGTTGGTCTCATATACTAAAGTTTTTTTAAATTAGACTATTATATTTCAAGATCAAAATTTTAGAAAATCTTAAAGAAATTCATTTACATAATCTACTTATTTTGGTTTTGAAAGATTGGAGTGTCACTTGAGGACAAGTAATAATTTAAGTATAGGAGATTTCGATACACCTAAAATATATAGTCTATATGTACACATTTTTATACTTATTTTTGAGATATTGCATTTTAATGGAAGGTATTTGTGAGTTTTTCTTTCAGGTACAATCAAATGGATAAAAAATGGTGAAAGAAGTGAAAAAGGATCAAATTTAGAACAAAAAACAAGGTGTGCAAAAGAACTGTGGAGCCTAAGTGTCTATAACTAGGGCTTACGCACCAGTAAAATCGAGCAGGTTGCGCCTAAGCACCAAGTATCTCGCACTTAAGCACCAGAAGTAGTTACTTGATGATTCATTGAATGTGGACACATTTTGAAGAGACAACAAGACAACTTTTAAAAAATTATAAAAGAAAGACTAGGGTTGGATTGAGGAGTCTTCTTTCAACCTTCCTCCCAGTTCATTAGAGAGGAGCCACACCCCCCTCTAAACACCGCCAACGCCTCTCTCTTTTAGATTAATTAGGATATTTTTAGAGACGAGACGAAGAGAGAGTTTAAGTGCGTGAGTAGAGAGTATTTTAAGAGAAAGAAAGAGAAGAGATTCAAAGGAACTTCAACAGTTTGGTGTAGAGGATTTGAGATAAGTTTTTATCTTTATGACTACATTTGATTTTAATTTAGACTTCTTGTTTGTTTGCATGATTTCTACTTTCAAATGTAAGTGTGGTTGTGTTTTTTCAATGAATTTGAGTAGTTTTCATTATCTTTTTCCTTAAAACGATAAGTGATTAAGTAATGGATGGAAGTTGTGTGAAGTATTAATCTTTAATATTTGAATAAGTTGTGATGATTTTAAACCTTGTACTTCATTTACTTCTTGATTTGGTCAATTAAGATGTTAATATTTATTGTGAAAACTTGTAAGGTCTGGGAAGGTATTGCCTTAGTCAACTAATGGTAAGAATCATATGAGATTTTATGGATAAGAAAGTAATTCATATGATTGAGTGCAAATAAATATGGAAATAAACTTTGAAGGGTGTAGAATTAGAGGATTTTAGAGTGATAGGCTAAAGCCCCCAATTTGTTTTATAGTTATAGGTTTTGATACGAGATGTTAGCCTCTAGGTGGAGGGAGAAGAGGGAACTCTAGAGTGAGAGCTAGTATATTTCCTATCTAACCCGTCTTCAAGACTATTCAAACTTTTAATTAGTCAATGTTCTTTATAGCATCTCTAGTAAGAGTAAAGAATATTATTACTCCTATTTGACACAACACAATTTGAATACTTCCACAACAGAATTCCTATACTTGTTACTGATTTATGATAAGGAAAAATATATTTTATTTATATTGACTTCTTGCAAATATCTAGCTAAGTTTAGTTAGTTATTTACTTTACTTTCAATTATTAAAAATTACAAATAGAATCAAACTTTCATTATTATTATAACATCTATATTTTAAGTAAGAATATTTTGAAAAGTAGAATTTGTTATCTAATCTCTTTTGATTTTAGTTGCATATTGTATTTTTTCCCGTGGTTTGATTTTTTAGGGCTTAATAAAAAAGTCTTATATTACTCGATAACGATACATATATTTGTGTAGTATCTCTTATTTAAATATAATAATTGTGTTCTTATTTGCTTCGAAGTCAAGCATTTTCCTAGCCATTGCACAGGATCAAGTTTTTGGCATTATTGCAAAGTAAGAATTATAATTAAAGAAAAATTAAGATTATAACCGCATACATCATACTATCATATAAAATCAGGATCACTAGGTGTCAATGCCTTAGTGAACACCGTTTCGCATATCGTCAAATCTTTCGAGTTCTAATCATGTATAAATCCTTAAATGATGTTTTAAGAATGTTGCTTTAGCAATAAAATGTCATGATACAACATCATTGACAAACACGAATCAAAACACACAAATAGATTTTGTGGGATGTCTCTCACAAAGTGCTTAATTTAACATCATCAACCTGACATATCCAAATATTTTACTCGGACTGACCCAACATCAAAGTTTCTTTTTAAAAGGGCTTGATTTCACCAATATAAGGTTTCAAGCTCTGTTCATTTACTTTAATTATACGTTCAATTTTCAGTATCCACATCCCTATAAGGATAAACTTTTATAACATTAAATGGCCCCATCCACCTAGACTTAAGTTTTCTGGAAAATAATTTCAATCAAGTACTTTATAGTAAAACCTCTTGTCCAGGCTCAAAATCCTTTCTTGGAATCTTCCTATCATGCTAGATTTTCATCTTTTCTTTATAAATTATTGCATTTTCATAAGATTCATCCCTAATTTCCTCGAGCTCATTTAATTGCAATAATCGTTTTTCTCCAGCGGCCTTTAAATTATAATTAAATTCTTTTATTTCCCAATAAGCTTTATTTTCTAATTAAAATGGTAAGTGAAAAAATTTTATAAATATGAACATATATGATGAAATTCCTATAGAAGTTTTATAAGCAGTCTTATAAATCCTTAATGCAGAATCAAGTCTATCAGATCAATAAGTTATATTAGGATTTACAGTTTTCTCCAAAATTCTTTTTATTTCTCTATTTGATACTTGTGCTAATCCACTGGTCTAAGGGTGAGAAGTTGTGGCAATTCGATGTTTGATTCCATATTTTCTAAGTGATGTGTCAATTCTAAAATTCTTAAAGTGACTTCTCCTATGAGTAATAATCACTTTTAGCATTCCAAATCTAGTAAAAATATTTTTGTTTAAAAAATTTGAAACACTCAGAGCATTACAATGAGGTAAAGCTATAGCTTCAATCCATTTAGACACATAATCCATAGCTAATAAGATATAAATTTTTCCTGAAGATGGTACAAATGGTCCCATAAAATCTAAACACCAAAAATAAAAATTTCAACTTCTAAAGTAAAATTTAGGGGCATTTTTTCTTATTTTGAAATATTGGCTACCCTTTGGCATCGATCACAAGCTTCCACATAAGTATTAACATACTTAAACAATGTAAGCCAATAAATCCAGAGTGTAAAATTTTATGCGTTGGCTTATCCAATCCAAAGTGTCCTCCAAATTCAAATTTATGATATTTTTGTATAATTTTAAGGGTTTCATTAATTGGTACACACCTTTGAATGACTAAGTCTCGACATTTTTTATATAAATAAGGGTCATCCTAAAAGTAAAATTTTATATCGTGAATAAATTTCTTCTTCTGGTGGCTTGTTAGTATGTATGATAAAATGTTACTAACTAAGTAGTTAACCATATATGCATACCACTATATCTGTCGCTCAGCAAAAACGTAAAGTTGTTCATCAGGAAAATTTTCATTTATGTCAACATCAATGTTCTTTTTATTTTCCTGTTCGAATCTTGACAGATGATCAACAATTTGATTATCAACACCTTTCCTATCTACTATTTGAAAATTAAATTCTTACAAAAGAAAGACTCATCTATATAATATTAGTTTTTCATCCTTCTTTGACAAAAGATATTTAATAATGTAATGATCAGTATGCACAATGCATTTAGCTCCAATTAAATATGGTATAAATTTATAAAAAGCATATACTATTATTGATAACTCTTTTTCAGTTGTTGTGTAATTAATTTGAGTTTGATTAAAAGTTTCGCTAGCATAACATATGAATTCAAAAATCTTATCATATTTTTATCCTAAAACAACCCCAATAGCGTAATCACTTACATCACACATTAACTCAAATGATTTTTCCCAGTTAGGTGAAACAATCACAGGTGCAGTGATTAATTTTTCTTTTAGTAAGTTGAAGGCCTTTAGGCAAACATCATTAAAATCAAAATTCATATCTTTTTCTAAAAGATGACATAGAGGTTTAGTAATTTTTAAAAAATCTTTAATACACCTTTTATAAAATCTGACATGTCCTAGAAAACTTCCTATTACTTTTATTGAGTAGGAGGTTGTAATTCAGCAATAACTTAAATTTTTGTTGGATCAACTTTCATGTCATTTTTAGAAATTTTATGTTTCTTCCTTCTATGACCATAAATTGACATTTTTTCCCAATTGAGGACTAAATTTATTTCTTCATAGCTTTTTAAAACCTTTGCTAAATGATCTAAACATGAATCAAAAGAGGTTCCAAAAACTGAGAAATCATCTATAAGAATTTCAATTCCTTTTTTGATTAGGTCATAGAAAATAGACGCATACACCTTTGGAAAGTTGCAGGTGAATTACATAAACCAAAAGACATTCTTCTAAAAGCAAAAGTATCATAAGGACTTGTAAATGTAGTCTTTTTTAATACTCTGGAGTAATAAGTATTTGATGGTAACTAGAATATCCATCCAAAAAGTAGAAATAATGATGCCTAGCTAATCTATCCAACATTTGATCCAAGAAAGGTAAGAGAAAATGATCCTTTATAGTGGTAAGGTTTAATTTTCTATACTCAATACAAATTCACCATCCAGTTACTTGTCTAATATATCTTCATCTTTTTTCTCAGAAAAGACTTCACATATTTCTTCGTAATGTTTAGCAATTGTATAATCAATATTATTCATCCTATAATATTTACTATCTTTTTCTTTAACAGGATAAATCATTGACTTTAGAACATTTAGCGTTATTTCATGGTCATTAACTCTCATGGTAAACTCTCCTTTTTGCACATCCATCATAGCACGTCTGGTTGCAAGGAAAGGTCCCCCCAAAATAATAGGAATTTCTCTCCATGTCTAGCACTATGAATTCCACAAGAAAGATAAATTTATCCAACTTAACCAGCACATCTTCAATAACCCCTTTAGGATAAGTGATAGATCGATCAGTTAACTGAAGGGTTACAGTAACGGGAGAAATCTCTCTTAAGTTCAACCATCTAAAAATAGATAGAGGCATGAGATTAATGCTAGCTCCTAAATCGCATAAGGCTTTTCCATAAATTTTTTCTCTGATCGCGCATGGTATAGTAAAACAGTCAGAGTCCTTAAGATTTTAAGGAAGCTTCTTTTGAATTATTGCACTACATTCTTCACTAAGTGCAACAGTTTCATAAGCTTCAAACTTCCTCTTCTTGCTTAATATTTCTTTCATAAATTTAGCATAACCCGCTATTTGTTCCAAAGCTTCTGCAAAATAGAATGTTGATTGTAAGCTTTTTAAATATCTTAAAAAACTTTAAAAATTTTTTATCAAACTTTTTTTGCATAAGTCTTTGAGAAAAAGTAGGTGGTATTCTTTTTGAATCATTTTTAGTTGGAGAACAGGTTGTTCTTTACCCTTAAAAATAATTTCTTTAGGTTTTTCAGTTTTTCTTTCAACTTCAATCTCTTTTTGAACTCCAACACTCAATTCCTTTCCACTTTCTAAGTTTAACAACTTTAATTTGTGCTTATTCTTTACTTTTGTCTTTCAGATTTATCTCAACATTACTAGAAAGTATTCTTTGGGGTCTTTTGCTAAGTGAGTTAGCAATTTATCCTAGTTGATTCTCAGTGTTTCTTATAAAAACACATTTACTTCGTAAATTGATTACTCATTTGTAACACCATTTCTTTTATAGACAATTTTTTTTTTCCTTAAATTGTTGGTTATTTAATCCATGAGGATAAGAAGGCTGATAGTTAGAACTTTCCTGGTTGTTACAATTTCCTGTTAGGTTCACTTGATTGTTCCCCCATTATTGATTTCCACCGCCAAATTTATTATTCCAGTTAAACTTGTCAAGAATTTTTGTACCAAATCTCCCCAAGTTCTAATAGATCTAGGTGCTAATGAATTTAACCACATCTTAGCTTTATCCATTAAGGAAAAAAGAAAAAAGTCTAAGTCTCACAACATCATTTAATATGTCATCATATTGAAGGTAGAAAAAAATTCTAGAAAACTTGCAAGATGTAAATTTAGATCATCAGATGGTCCCTCAAATTGATTATTTTGCACCATTGTATTATTACAGTTTTAAGTTCAAATGAGTTGGCCACTACAGTAGAAGTTTGAATACTTAAGTGAATTCCATCTGCTGTAGGGTTTGCATAATCCCTTAAAGGCCTTTGTAAATTTTGATGTTTATTTTCAGTAGTTAAAATCTTAGTACTATTTTGTGATGTGTTTGTCATTTCTTTAGAATTGTGAAGTTGTTTTTGCTTTTGAATTCTTCTTAAAGTTTGTTCTAATTCAAAATCATATGGTACTGAACCTTCAGATACTGAACTTCACATGCAAAAAGTAAAATTCAAAATATAAAATGCTAAAAATATCTAAATAATTCTTTTTTATTTTTTGGTTTAACAATTTTTGTAATTTTCAAAATTTTGAAATAATTCTAATACTAATTTTTTTAGTAATTTTACACTTTAAATAAAATTTCTAAGTAAAAAGTTACAAAATGAAATTTCCTTTTAATTCCTTTTAATCCTCAGCAATGACGCCAAAACTTGATCCGACCAACAATTTTGCAAATATTTATGTTCCTTAATATGTCAAAAACTTGACCTAAATTATATTTAGCGGCTAGTGAGAACAAATGTAATATTATAAAATTTAGATTAATATTTTTCTCACTAGAGTTTTCTTTAAAAATTTAGTATCGATCTCATAGGGAATGTGAGGAAAAAAATGAAATTCAGGAATTTAACTTTAAGAGAACTTTACTTAAAATTGCAGATAAATAGTTTATGTGAAGAAATAAAGTTTACTAATTCCTAAAAATGCAAGTAAGAGAAAATGCAACGAATAGAAAATTCAAGATATATAGAAAGGGACTTTCTCCTTGCAAATAATTCATAATCAGTGTAAGATTTCAATTGTTTAGAAGTTTAACTGTGATATTGTGATAAATAGGAGCATTCATATTCTTTACATCTTTCAATGTGTAAAGAACATTATCTAATCTAAAGATGGTGTCAGCATATATAGTAGTGTTGGGTAGGTTCTAGTCCCTCACTCCTAGATTACCCACAGAACCCTCTCTATAGGACCTACCAGTGACCCTTACTTCCAAACTCTAAACCAAATTGATAAAATAATCTAGCTTGTCACTTTAGAAACATCAATTCTACATTCATCAAATCTTATCTCCATATCTATTTGCACTCCCCCTCGGATGATTGTCATGGCTTTTTCCAAAGTGAAATGGGATACTCATTAGTTACAGAAATTTTAGCCCTCTATGGTCTATAAGTTTTTGAACCAATTTTAACAATACAATGGCCAATTTGTAAAGTAAATGAAGGACCAATGAAAATATCATCACATTTTTTTAGTATAAAAAAGAATTCTGAACAAATCAAAATCACTACTTGATTACTTTATATTGCAAGGAGAAAGAAAGAAAACTACTCATAAAACATGAGGATAACAAAACAAAACATATTTATAAAACTCAAATCTAAAGTACAATGCTTAAAGACAAAGATACAAATACTTATCTGGAATGTTTCTTCAAGTATTCCTTTGAAGTTCTCTGACTTATCTAACTCCAATGGACTCTTATAGGACTCACACAACTTTAGAAATCACAAGGACTCACCAAGATTGTTCCCCATACTCTTAAAACTCTCTAGCACACCCTAACACACTCTAGACATTTAGAATTAATCCCTATTTATAGAGCTTCAAAAATGACCAAGGATTGTTTCACACATCTCTTCAAAATTTGGTCTCATTCAATAAATCTTCTAGAAAATAATTGTGGCACCTAGGCCCCAAAACTATCATGCCTAAGCGCCAGTCACGCTCTGCATCTGGTACTTAGGCCCCAGTTTGACTGGTTTTGTCAGTTTTCTTTGATTGACCCATTTTGCTTCTTTTTAATTTATTTTTGCTTATTTTTGCTCTTAAACTCTTTTTCTTGCACCTAAAATAAAAAAAACACAAAATACCTTTCATTAAAGCATAATATCGTAAAAAATAAGTATAAAATGTGCATAAAAAAATAATTAATTTTAAGATGGATTAATTATATAGAGAAAAAAAATATTAGTTTTAATCGCATACCTTGTAAATATCCAATTTTTTATGTTTAAGCATTGAACCGATCATAAGTGATATTTCTATCTCTCGTGATATTATATCACTTTTAATGTTCTGTTTGATTATTTAAACAATTAAAGTTTTGAATCTGTAAAAATAAAACCAACAAGAACCTTATACNAATAATGAATGAGTATGAAGTTGTGATCACAGGTTTAAAATTAACGATCTTGATGGATATTAAATAAATTAGTATTTATATTGATTCACACTTTGTCATTAATCAAGTTGTCGTGATCTGTAAGTTTATAAATCCCAAGGTTCTTCTATATCATCAATTCATGATGAAGCTTCTCAAGTAAGTTCTAACTATGACTTTGTTCCATACTTGCCATGGTAAAAATGTCATAGTGAATGCTTTGGCCAAACTTTCTATGGAAATTATATTGAGAAGGACTCCATTTCTATAGTGGCACAGAATCACCATGTCCAGTTTCCTAAATATTTAATAGATATATCAATCAATTGATGTCGAGGCTTAGATTGCCCTTGTTGAAGATGAACAAGACAATGATTTGAGGTAGCCTTTCATCGATTATCTTCATAGTGGTGAACTCCCTTATGATAGATCACTTGTTCATCAAATCAAAAAGTGAGCTTCGTTTTATTCAAATGATTGATAATATTTGGTACCATCATCATTCGACCAAATATGATTATATTGCTTTTACAAACAGGAAGCCCAAAAGGTAAAAAAAGTGGTACATGTCAAGTTGTGCAGTGGTCACCTGTTTATAACATAAATTAAAGTGAAATTAAAATGATTGGAGTATTATTTTTTGTCCAAGATGGATGATTGCATGCCTAGTACACGTTGTCATCAAGGTCAAGTACATGATGTAGTCATACATTATTCAGCCAACTTCCTGCATCCTATAGTAGGCTTGTGACCTCTTGAGACTTGGAGGTAGAAACAACAATGATCTTATTGACCCACCTTCTTCAAAAGGTCAGTGATTTATACTTTACAAAATTAACTACTTCAAATAAACATATGTCGTCTCATTATGAGAAGTGAAAGCTAAGAAGATGTTTTAATTTTTTACGGATCATGTCATATATCGATTTGGTGTCCTCATCGAATCATATACAATATCACCACTTTAAAGAGCAAAAAAATCAATAATTTTATTCATCAACAAAATATATATTGGGGATACTCAATCGTTTACTACTCTCAAGCTAATAGGTTGGCCAAGGTCTTTCATAGAACCTTTATTTAAAACTTGAAAAATATTTCTAACAAGTTAAATATCAATGAAATGAAAACAAGTTGAAGCTTTATGAGACGATCAAATATCAATGAAATGAAAACAAGTTGAAGCTTTATGAGACGATCAAATATCAATGAAATGAAAACATAGGAATTTGACTCAATCCACTATGTTTGCTTTGGTTTATGGGGTTGAGGTTGTGCTACCCTTAGAAGTACAACATCCCTCACTCAATATTGCTATCATGAAAAAAATTATCACCGAGTAAAATTATTGACTGTGCTTAGTAGAGCTTAAATTTTTGGAAGGCAATCATTGGTAAGCCCAACAAAATCTTTAAGTTATATCTGGCATGTATGCTTGATAAGCTTGCTCGTCCCAAAACCTTTTGAGTAGAATAATTTATCTTAGTTCTAAGACAAACTATTCTGACACATTGCCAAATAGGAGATACGTTTGAACCAACATGGGAAGGATATTTGGTTGTGGAAAAAGTCATTCAAAGTAGTTCCTATTAACTTACATATTCTACAAGTGACCGCTCAATGCTTTCGATCAATTGATGAGACCTAAAAAGTATTATGTTCAAATGTATCTCAATATTAAATTTCATCAATAAAATTACTATTTTGATATTGTCGGCACTATTTTTGTTGTGGGGTTTGCCCGTAAGAAGCTGTCGGTCATCAGAATTGAAATCCCGTTGCCCGCTTCGGAAGGACGTT
>NEWO01001560.1:3937-31697 GCA_003013225.1 Phalaenopsis aphrodite
ATATATATATATATATATATATATATATATATATATATATATATATATATATATATATATATATATATATATATATATATATATATCTGTGCGCGCGCGCGCGTGTGTGTGTCGCATACCTTAGCGTGTTGGTTGGCATCCACGGTATATGACCCCCTTGGTCGGGAGATCGAATCCCCTTTTTCACTGTTAGCTTGAATGAGGTAGTACTTGAATTGTTATGCATATTAGGAGTGGTTGGAGGTCCTATAATAATCTTTGGCCATTCTTTTCCTTATATATATATACATCTTTATGTATATATATACACAGGAGAGAGAGAGAGAGAGTAGTCTAATAAGAACCATTTGATATTTATTTTAGATTTTTCAGCCGTTTAATAGGCTTTACTACTTTTTGCATAATTCTGTATGAAAAGTATTATTTAAATGTTATAAGAAACAGAAACATAATTTTAGAAAATTAAAATATAACAAAATTCAAATTTAATAAAAAAATAAATTTAAATTCCCGTGAGAATTGATTGCCTTAATGCGAAATTAAATAAGAAAACAACAACATAAATTACTTGTACCATCATGGCATACAACATTACTTTTATTTCATATTTAATGATTCCGTTTCAGTTGAAACTAAAAAAAAAAATTAATAATTTGTTCTATGTCCTCTTCCAAGTACGAAATTAATATGCGTCGGTCACATCTTTATTTTTTTTCCATTTAATTTGTAATTCAGGTAGTAAAGCATAAATGAAAATTACAATAGATTGTTCCATCGTCAAATTAATAATTTCAGAAAAAAAGGAAAAATGTAATTATCTATATTTTGGATGGCAATTATTGTTCTTCCCTCTATTTTTGAAGAGTCGAACACCAGATCTCCCTTTTAAAAAAAAAAAAAGGGGAAAATATCGCATGCCACGCCCCCCAAAACTCTTTTAGGGTCTGTTCAGGGCAGCTGCAGCTTATTGAATAATCTATTGATAAACTGATTAAAAATAATCTTCTGATAAGCTAGGTGCGGTGGTTATTACAACTTTTTATTTTTTTTTGGAAAAGTTAGACTGCTGTCAGAAAACTGTCACCGCACATACATAGGTTTTCAGCGTTTTGAAAACGCATAAGCTGCCAAAACGCAGTTCACCCAAACAAATCAGGTGTGTTTTCAAAACACCACCGCTTTAAATAAGCTACCCCAAACAACCGTTAATTTAACACAATACAAGCACAATTCAATTCAACATTACCTGCAATTAAAAACATAACTATTATTAAATTTTTAAAATAAAACAAGTTCATTTGATAACTACTGTTCAAAAATCATGATAAATTAAGTACTTTGAACAAAAACATCAACAAATATAGAACCCATAACAACCGCAAGGATTTTACATGACTCGAGCATTAATCATATTATATCAACGGAGACATTATTTTTATTATTTTTAATAGTTGATAGCCGACTCATTAAATAACAAAAACATATCGCATTTATCATCATATATTATACGAAATGAAATACATGATTATTTCTTAATTACAGAATACTGAAGAGGGAATAAAGCCTTAATAGGGAAAGAGTTCTTAGTACTTGTCCAAATCTTTGAACTTTGAACCTCTATTTTTTAAATTAGTCTGCAAATTTAGCCAAACGCAGATAAATAGAACAAATAACAATGTCAATTTAGTATAGGAAGAACATGACAAGCAATAAGAGGAACAAAGTTGCGTCTTTTACGGTATAAATTAATACTTGTATAGTCGATGATTGCTGAAGCAGCATCATCAAGATTCACATTAAGAAGGTAAGATTTTGATCTGATCTTCTCTCTCTATATGAATCTCTATTATGCTGCATCTGCAAACACCGACTGCATTGACCCAAATGAACTATATAGAGTAGAGTAGGGAGAGAGAGAGAGAGAGAGAGAGAGAGGTAGGCTTGAAGGGACCGAGAGAAGGCATTATTTATAGGCTAGAGTGTATAAGTGACTTGATATGTTATTACTTTCATATTTGATGAAATCTTTGTAGTATTGATGGTATTACGGTGCAAAATACAACTAATATTACCTACATACTATTGTTTCGTATGTGCAAATTTCAGACGTAATAATCGCTCTACTTTCTAAGCATCTAATTATGAGTTCAAGTTCAGACATAATACTAAAGAATGTATTTGATTTGAGAAATACAAGTAGTAATTTGCATAACAAGATTTAATAATTATAGCTAGAAAATACATGGACCATGCAATCTAAGAATAATCTAACATTTCCTTGCTTAATAGAGGTTATCAACATGAGAAGTTTTGGATCACATGATTCTTCTGATTTGCCTGCTTTCCTTGAATGTGATCTAATAAACTGGGTCGATGTAGCCTAACCGTGAGCTTGACTTTTTTTGGTGTATTTTTAAATTTATCCTTATTTCTCTTGTATTATTGTAGAATATTCACAAATGAAATTAAAATTAAACATATATTATTTTAGTGTGTTTTCACACTGAATGGTTTGAATTTATCTTTATTTTTTTATATCTATGCACTGCTGAAAATCTATAGAAAAGGGCATGAGAATGGTCTTTTGAGGCATGCAATATTTGATCATATTCTTTTGCTATTCTACTGTATCATTTCTTCTTCTCAATCTGAGATGGATTATGTTATTGAGTTATAATCTTCTATAGATTATAACAAATGAGACAATGAATGAGCTGAAAAAAAAATGACTGAATAAGAAAATGAATGTTCCAATAAAAGAGTGAATGAATCCCTTGAACATCCTTTTGGTAGTTGTTAATCATGAATTCATATAAGATAGAGCTGCGATAGAGTAACTTGCCAGAGCAAAAAAAACAGTGCAAGAAAAACAATTAAAACTGATGGAAAAATTGACGGTCTAAAGTACGTTGGAAATTTCTCATTTTTTTATCGGTTTATGATGTTTATTGTAAACAACAAATTACGTATAGATTAAACCCTAGCTTAAAAGTGAATCATGTTTTTGATTGGCTCTAGATAGTCACTGAAAGTCCAAATACTCTGTTTGTAGCAATATATAAAGCACGACCGTAACCCATATGAAAGTCATCATGTAGTTTCTTTGGCTATTAATAACCGTCAGTCAATTTATTGTAACCGACGGCGGATTCTGTCGGCTATTAAGGAAGTAATAAATGATGGCCAATTAACAATTGGAAAGTTGTCGGAAACTGTCTTTATATCGAGCTGACTGAATGCTCTGCAATCCTATTTTCGCTAGAGTTAATGGATTCAAGTTCTCACACTAAAATCGTAGTTAATCTCGATTATAATCTTCCTCTAAGTTTTTATTTAATTTAAACTTTTTTTTTTTTTTTTGCCTTTTGATATTATGTATTTTGAAAAATTTTGAAAGTTTGATTTGATTTTATTTAATTTAAACTTTTTTTTTTTTTTTTGCCTTTTGATATTATGTATTTTGAAAAATTTTGAAAGTTTGATTTGATTTTGTATAATTGTAATGATTTTTTTGAACGTTACATGCTTAGGCCTCATCTCCTAGGTATTCCCGTATCTAAGACCTAAATTTTAATGTGAAGTTTGCATAACTAGCATACAAATCTAAGTTTTTTTGTCTATCTCACATCTAAACTTTTATTTACATACATCAAATCCATATATGAAAATATGTATTTCACGTTTAGAAACTAAGAACCATAAATCTTGTCATGATATTAAGGTTCGCAATGCGATGCATGTAAATATAAAAGATTAGATTTGAGACATGTAAATACACAAGAACTGAGTGCTACGCATGCAAATGCCCATTTTAAAGACAATTTGACATACCAAGCACACAATTCCTTTTGTTTTTATGTATCTCATATAAAAATTTTTGTATTTACATACATAGCACTTCGATGAGTTAAACATATGCATGAAAATGTGTATTTCACTTTATTAGAACTGGTAATAGTACTATTTCTGATGTGATATTAAATTTTGAAGTGTTATATGTGAACACAGCAAGGATTAGGTTTGTGTGACATCACTGTAAATGATCCTTTATATATACATTGCACTTTGGTGCGTTAAACCTATTGTTGAAAAAGTGTATTTTACAATTAAAAGTTGATAATAGTAGTATTTCTTAAGTGAGATTAACTTTTCGATTAGCATGTGTAAAAAAATAGAAATTTGGAATTGAGATATGTAAATATATAAGAATTGTGTTCTGTGTTTGTAAACATCCTTTCAAATGCCAAATTTGCATATCTAGCACACAATTCATATGCATTCATGTAATTCAATTTTGAACTTTCGTGTTTATATACATGGCACCTTGGTTCTATAAATCTATTGTATGAAAATGTGCATTTCAACTTTAAGATGGGATGATCACGATAGCATTTTCTATGAATTTTAATATGACTTACTAATTATAATCAAAATATGATTTAATGTATTAAAGAAGAGAGTGAAATGTGAGAAACTTGATATTTTGTGTTAGAGTTTTCATGTTATTTATTTTTCTATAGGGGCAACAATGTATATTTAGTGCTGGAAAACCTTTTTTTAGAAGTTTGAGAACATTTAAAGCCTATTTGGGGCAGGTGCAGCTTTTCAGTTTCTCAGTTGTAGCTGCGCTGTCCTAGGAAGCTGCTGTGGGGAAGTTGACTGTCTGTTTGTTGTATTTGGGTGAAAACAGCTGTGGGGCGGCTATTTCTGAAAAAATGACCATTCATTCGTAGCTTAGTAACTTTTTTTATAACAGAATCGTGACACTCATACATTTATTACTTCAAAAGATGAAATTCAGTTCTAAATGGTAAAAAAATTGATATACACATTTCAATCAAATTTCAAAGTGATTTTGTTAATGCCTGAACTACAAAGATTTAAACGATAGTTCAAAATACCTGGATTGTTCTTCATAAACCTGATCAAATTAAAATAATTCTTTTAAGACATTCTATTCCTTTTGTTAGCCTAGGCCTGTGTCGAGGGTGCAGGACATTACAATGGTACATATCAACACCATCACTAGCAAAACAGTGTCACCAAAGCAGCTTTAAACGTTAACCATTTGCAGGAGGACATTAGGGACCTTCTTTAATGTCAGCATGCCCCCATTTGGTCATTTATTTCCAAAGCTTAAAACTTCTCCAAATCACTAGGTAGAACAATATTGTTTTTTGAAATAATTCCTTTGTTTGGCAAAAAAAAGAAGTAATTCCATGCTAGAAATGGACCTTAAATCTTTTGGAGCGAGGAAACTCTTCAGAAACAAATCTGTTTAATCTTAATGTTAAATAAACTAAAAGTGTGCATAGGCAGTAAACGAGCTCACATTTTTGTGCTTTAAGTGTTATGAACCTCGTATTTAATAAGAAACTGTTAGGTAAATGAAAACAACATATTCCACTGTAAAAAGGGATGAAACAATAATGCAAATCCAGTTAACTGCCTAGCCCTAATCTAACATTGTAACAAAAAAGAAAACTTTGGAGAACCAATATCCATGACAAATATAAATTCCAGATGAAGAATAGAGAAACTAGAGCACAAAAATGAAAAACTATCATCACAGAGATGACAAAGGGCGGCCTCGTCAGCTGCACAAAAGAGAATAGCTAGAGTTCTTTTGCAAACAACATAGATTATCTGCATCTTCCCAACCCACTCATCTCCCACTCACCACATATCTTTCCATTTTCGTTCCAGATATCCTCCTCCTCCTCCTCCTCCTTCTCCAAACCGGCAACACCGTCACAACCAATTGCACAACAAAATCAACAAGAATCATCAACAATGAGGAGACGAAAGAAGAGTTACAGTGAGGTGTTTCAAAAATGCTTGTCTTGGAGTAGAATTGGGAGAGGGAAGAGGGAAATGGAGACAGACTAGGAGCTCATTAGAGAGGAAAATCTTTAGGTTGGGTGGTGTGAAGTCACAATGGACATCAGTGCAACGCCAGGCAAAGGAGGTAAAATCTACTCCATAAGCATGGTCACGGGGTTGATCCAACGCCCACTTTCTGCCTCTTTAGTTGCAGGAGGTTGTGAACTCGAAATCCAAACACCAAATTTTACCTCAGATTTGTGGGTTGGTGTCGTGACATCTCAAATTCCAGCATACCTATATGAAAGTAAATTTCAATGTTTACATTGAAAAGTAAGAATTGAGCATATTTAGCAAGCGACAAAGTCACGCATGATTTATATCTTCAAGAATTTCAAAATCATTATTGAATTTAAATTTAACATGGTGAGGTTAAATATTATATCTTCAAGAATTGAACAATTTAGCTATGTTCCTGAGACAAGTTATGATCCTTAACCTAAGTTTCACTCAAGCAGGTTTGTTGAAATGGACTTTGATGAAACAGGATCTTATTATCCGCATCAAGTGGAAGAAGAGCCAACAAACCAAGAACCTAAGGTGTTTTATAAATTACTAAATGCAACACAAAGGATATTGTGAAAGTTTTTTCATACAATTCAATGTTTTGTATAGCTCTCAGAATGTTAAAAATTGAAAGACAGTTCAACATGCTCTGAGATTACATCAATCAATTTGTAAGATTATTGATGTGGATAAATCCTAAGGAAAATTTAGTTCAAGAGCACTTATAAAACAAAAAAAATTTTCACCAATTTAAGTTTTAAAACTGAGAAGATTGGTTGTTATGTAAATTAGATGCATATTATTTTATAAGTCTAATGCAACAGTGATTCAGTGCATATTTTATTGTTTACTTAAATTCATATCTTAGAATAAAAAAAAAGAAGTAATAGAAAGTTTCATACAAGCATCTCCTTTATCTACCACTCATTCTATGACTTTAGAGATTATTTACTTGTATGTGAACTACTCAACACGTGACATGACATCGTAGCCGATCAAAAAAAAAAAAAATCAGTGAGTCATCCTTCATATAGAGATGTAAGGAAATATTTTGATTGCACATATCATAAATTCATTGCAGAGGCACTAAATTTTTGCATAGCTTTTTCTCTGATGGTTTCAAATGGTATATTCAAACTATCTTGCCATACTCTTGTCGGCTAGTGATCACTACACCATATAATATTTCATCTGAGATTTGTATGACAACATCATTAATCTTCTTTTTGTTTTTAATTATACTATGTCATAATGGTCAAGAAGAAATGATTGATGTTTTACAACCATTGATAGATAACATAAAAATTCTTTAGGAAATCAGTGTTATCACATATGAATTTTTTGTAAAATAAAAGTTTTAGTAAAAGTTGTTTTATTAATGGACAATAAGTAATTTTCCAGTGTACGTAATGATATCTGAGTGGAGCACAATAAGGACGTTAGCATGTGCATATTACATGAATTCATCTTTAATTTACATTTCAACATGATATGAAAAATTTTGTGATTTGATTGTAATCGTATGCTTTTAAATGATGAACATTCTTTCAGACAAAAAAATGCATTTAGAAAAAAAAAAGTTGAAAGATCAATACCTCCTCTAAGAGTAGTTGGGGTTGATTTATTCCAGTTTTTAGTTGCATTATAAAAATTACTAATTGTCCAAAATATTATTCACATCTTCCACTAGCTTTTTTTGTTTCTTATAATTGGGCTAAAATGTCCACTTTGTTAATTTTGTCTTATTGGTGACCTAATTTCTTTTATGAAGTCTATCCTACTCTTCCTTCTTATAAATCTTATGATCTTGCCTTGAATTTTCATTTGAGGCTCTCCTAGAGAAGTAGATATGGTAACAACATTAAAATTGAGCTTCAAAACATCTATTTACTCATTATAGTTTCATATACTTGACTTCATATCCTTAATCTTTGGCTATGTGTGATGAATTTAGGTCAGAAAAGCTTAAGTTGAGTTCTTAAAGACTTGGAAATGCTCCAAGCTATCCTTTGAACCTTGAGAATTAGATCTTCATTTGGTATCTCACTCTGGCACATAGCACCTCTCCTTCATAACTCCTTGGATGGCTCTTCCTTTAGGTTCATAAAGAGTCTATTTGGTATGAGGCTTATCTTGAACTAAGATAAGGTTCATCTTCTAATTAAGAAGAAATGAAATAAAAACTCATTAATTGAAAATTAAATTCTCTCATAATTGGAATCTCAAAGACAAAATTAAGAAAATTATGAACTTGAAATCAAAATTAAATCACAAATTAATTTCTACTGAAATTAAAATTAAAATTAAAAATAAAATTTAGTAAAATGTAAATCAAAATTAAATGTCCAAATTAACAAAAAATCAAATAAATCTACAAAAATCAAAATTAAAGTAAACTTAATTAAATCATTAAATTGAAACCAAAGTAAAACTATTTGTACAATAAAATCAAAGTAAAAATTAAATTCTATGAAAGATAAAATGAGAAACAAACTATAAACCATCCAATTAAACACAATCAAAATAAAAAAAATGCTATCAACATAAAATCAACAACTTTAAAATCAATAACATTACAAATGAAATAAAATCATCAATTAAAAATAACTATAAGATTGAAGTCACCAACAAAAAATAAAATTCAACAAAATTAGAATTACAAATTTAAGCCACGAAGCAAAATAAAAATTAAATAGAACCTAAAATCATTGAGTAAACCCATAATTAAAAATTAAAATAAAAAATAATACAATTCACTAAAATTGTAATATTACAAAATAAAAAATCAATTAGAATTAAAATGAATCATGATCAAGTGCACAACAACAAAATTAACTAAGAAAATTGAAATCATAGTAAGTTTTCCTAAAATAGAAATAATTATGAACGCCTTTTCTCTGATAACAGTGAAAAAAACTTGATGTGCCAAAGCTTACTACAAAGTAAGTTTGTCGTATAATGCGATTACACATGTCAATTAGTATGTGGTATAAGAGTCACTATGTCAATCTCATGAGGAAATGATAAACAATTCTTTTTGTACAAAAAATCTCTAGTTTATAAAACCAATGAACTTAATTTGGCAGTACTGCAAGAAAGATTTTAAGTCGTAAATTCTATAAAAAGCAGAATAAATTGTTGGCAGCAAGAACAGAAGAGCAAAATAATCTCAAGAGTCCTTTCAAGGGTGATGAGGCTCGTGTCTTTGTGATTCGGGGATTTTTGTGATTGTGACTTTTCTAAATATTATCTAATGTGATTGTCGTCAATCAAAAATACACTTCTTATACCTATGTTTAGGTCAAAAGAAGTCTAAAATCCATGAAGCTGAGACTCTCATCAATTCCCATGTTGTTCCACATGAATGTTTTGTTCTTGTGAAAAGATTGATAATCCCACTAGAATATATATATATATATATATATATATATATATATATATATATATATATATATATATATATATATATATATATATATATATATATATATCATCTCAGGATTCTATGGTTAACCATTGGTTTCCCCTATGCAATGGTTAGAGGTTGTAGCTTTAGAAAAAAATTTTCACATACTAGTTGGCTAAACTATGAGTAAATGAAGTTCATAGGTTAACTAACAACATATGCCTTGAAAGAAAAAAATACTATAGAAAAAACATAGCAAAAGATCACAATTAAATTCAAAACCGCTACATCACGGAAACACAAAGATGAATTTAGCCACACATCATTGAGAAAACAATAACAAGGAAAACTATGCAAAATGTCATTGCAAGAAACAAATATATGTTAAACCTACAAATAATATTGTCTTCTCCCCAAATGTAGCTCTCTACCTCTCACACAACTCTCAATACCAAGGTAAAACTCACCCTTCAAGGTTTCAACATAGGGAAGGAAGAAAATCTTAAGAGAAGCACATCAAAATCTCTCTAATCTCTGCCTCCAGCAGACTCCCACTTTCCTCTAGACAAGAAGCTGCCTTAAAGAAGTCCTAAGCATCAATCTTAAAGAAAATTAACAATGGATTTGACAAGGAAATTTCCTTACACAAATTTTTTCACGCTCGTTAGCGTGGTCACGTCTGACATTTGGGGTGGTGTGATCACACTAGATCTCGACGTGGTCACGCCACTAGTTTGGAAATGTGGTATTGCCACACAACATTCTAGCATTGTCAAATTGTTGCTATCTAAGCATGGCGTTGTCACGCCGCTTAAGGCCACCTTTCCACTTGTTTTTCTTGTTCCAAGTTGCTTGTCTTTAGCATTTATAACCTGCACAATTTCAGGAAAAACCTTTCTTAAATGTAAATCTCTGATAAATAGGTGGAAATAACATGTAAAATGCAAGGAAAAGAACAAGTAAAATCATGTAAAATTGAGGCATATCATAAAGCTATAAGAAGTTCCAAAATATACCTTCCGTATTGGTGAATTGAAAAGTTGCATCAATGTATGTATAATTTAAACCATATTAGAGATTTTTCCTCAATATTTTTACTTCTGAAATATGCATCATTTATGTTTAAACTTTCAGTAGATAGCATGCTTATATCAAAATTGTTTGTTTGGTGAAGTTAATTAGTCTAACACTGTGATTAATAATTCAAAAAATTTTAGACTACGAAAAATCTTACTATATATGTTGTTGATCTTCATCGTAGTTAAGTAGAATACATAATGTTGCGGCTCAAAGCTCTTTTTCTTTGAGATAGTGTATATCATGCATCTCTAATGGTTCTCATGATATCTAAAAAATAGATAATTTTGAGTGTAAACACATCTAACATAAAAACAACAATCTTTACATACAAACCACACAATTTTTGTGTATTACATTTTTACAACCTAAACTTCAATTTTTAAATATATCCACTCAATCCATATGTATTAGATATCATACACCTAAATGTAAAGTTTTAAATACATTCCACTCAATTCTTATGTATTACATATCAATCACCTAAACTTTAATTTTTACAGATAAACCACACATTTTTCTGTATTACATATCTAACACCAAAACTTCAATTTTTACATAAAAGCACACAATTCTAATGTATATATATATAAAACCTAAACTTCAGGTTTTAAATACATTCCACTTAGTCCATATGTATTACAAATCTAACACTTAAACTTCAATTTTTACATGCAAACCACACTTCCTATGTACGACATATTTACGATCTATATTTTATTTTTGGCATACATTCCACTCAATCCATATGAATTACATATTAAACACCTAAACTTCAATTTCTTACATACCATCCACTCAATTCTTATGCATTACCTATCTAACACTAAAACTTTAATCTTTACATACAAATCCCACCATACTTATGTATTACATATGTGACGCATGAACTTCAAATTTTCAATACAAACTACACAATTCTTATGTATTACATATCTACAACCTCAACTTCAACTTTTAAATTCGTTCTAATCAATCCATATCTATTACTAAACTAACATTTTATTTTTCAATTTTTACATACATTCTACTCAATCTTATGTATTGCATATCTACCAACCAAACTTCAATCTTTATATATAAACCTCATAATTCTTATGTAAAACATATCTAACACCCAAAATCTAATTTAATCATTCAAACCTAACAATGATTATATATTACATATCTAACAACCAAACTTAAATCTTTACATTCAAAAAATACAATTCTTATGTTTTATATATTAAATATGCAAGCTTAAATCAATACATAAAAACAAACCCTAAATCCAAATAAACAATGAAGGGCAAGTGGAAAAATAGGAGAAGAGAACTTAACTTATGTTTAGAGAGAAAGACTACTTGTCAGAGTCACAATTTCACTGGATTATAAACCGTTGACATGTCTGTTGACCTCACTTTTGCTTGAGGTTTAGTTTTTCCTCTTTAGTAGCCTAAGGTCTAGCCATAGGAATTTCCTATTGACTATTCTTAGAAAACTAGATAAGGAACCTTCACCATTAGAAATTCTACACTCTTCTTTACTCAACTTTAAGTTCCACATATTGGTCTTAACCTATAGCACTTAGTAGGTGGGGTCAGTATGGGGGAGCTCAAGATGAGTTCCCTTAGGATTGCTTGACCTTAAGGTTGACCCTCGGTGTTCGTCTAGGGCTAAGACACTCACTTGCAATCACTTACACTCACAATCACTCATTACCCTAAACCTAGAATTTCTTGGCTTTTGTCCATTGCCACTAGCCCTAGTCTAGGGTTTAGCTAAGACACATAGAGAACCCAAAATAGGATTTCCATTTGTTCATGGTTTATTATTGGTGGCTGGCACTCCAACTCTACCAAGATACCCAACTTAGCTTTTTGCCCCTAAATTCCCCCAAATTACCTACATACCCTTCGAACCGCAAATTTGGCCAAAATTCCCAAATTTACCCAAAACACCCAAATTATTTCAAAAATCATTTCAAACACGTTAAAGACACCCAAACTACCAAAAATCACAAAAATTTGCCAAATTACCAAAATACCACTCCTTACCCCAAAATTCCAAAAATTCTAAAAAATCCTAAAAATTCCCAAAACCTCCCAGATATTTCTAAATTTATTTTTCTCAAATTCGACCAAGGGCCTTTAAAGGGCAATTGAGACCATTGCCGGAGCCTAATTATTAAGCTCAAAAACTTGCCGGTGATAGGACAAAGCTCTCCACACCTCTAAAATCCACCAAACTCAAATTAAACTCACCCACACCTTCATAACATTGAAAGGAGCCAAAGCCCAATCAAATCCCCCTTCCATAGAGCCCCTAGTATAGACATTGATGAACACCGAAAATCGGCCTTGGTCGAATTTGGGTCTAGGCATTTCACCATAGCAAGAGGCTTAGCCCCTAGCTTTTTTTTACCCCAATGAATGTGTCGAGACTCTCTGATCGAAGCTTTCCTTCTCAGAGCCAAGGTATTGAACCTCTCCTCCTCCCGAGCCTATTTGGATTCTCCATTTGATTAGGCTTAATTTAATTGCATGATTATCGTATGGATATGTTCGTCTCACTTAGACGAAACGAAGTGATTTGGTTGAGTGTAGGCTTAGATCTCAGGGTTTTAGTGTGGACGATCGCGGGATTACTCTATCAAGGATGATAACGGGAAGTCGTCCGATCGCGCGTCTATGGGATGGATGGAGGAGATCGAGCCGGATAGCACTTCCTTACATAAACCGCAGGTCGAGTCAGTAACTACGTGGATGGTGGTGTCCAACCAGAGTGCGCCACGCTTGCTTTCGGAGCTGCCTAGGATACAATCAGCGCCGCACATTTAAATAGATAAATAGGGAATTTAAAAAATCAGAAAATGATCCCTAACTTGAAAAATTCATATCTTGGTGTAAAAATATCATAAAAATAAAATAAAAATACCCTCTTGCTCAGTAAATAGATGAGAACAATATGGAAATGATTTGAAGTCCATTTGATGCATATTTTATTTTTAATTATTTAAACACTGATTTGGATTGATTCTCTATGCATGTAATAATATCACCATGGCTTAAAATTTTAACATGTTGTTACCCTTATCTTAGGGAACATTCCCTAATTTTTCCAAAGTCAGAGGAGGTCCCTAAACAGAGAATCATATTTTTCAAGTTTATATGCATTATTTGCTTAAATTAATCATGGAAATTAGCATGTTGCTTAGAAAAATCCAAGAAATTTTTGAAAGGTTTATGATGACTAGAGAGCCTTTCCGAAAATTTTTCATGAGCCAAGTCATTCAAAATACACCTAATCTTTACAAACCCTAAATCACTAAGATAACTAATTTTGAAAAATACAAATAACAAAATGACTTGATTTTTGATCTCCACTGTTGTTTAGGAGCTAGAGAGCTCACCATTAAAATTTTCAAAACATTTGGAGTTCATCTAAAATCACAAATTGACTTTTCAAGTTAATTAACATTTTTGGCACTAAAATAATTTTAAATAATTAAAATATAACTTGAAAAATTACAAAACTTGGTTTTTTGCGTTCTCTGTGATGAGGGGTATTTTTTAAAAATAAAATGGTATTTAAAATAAAAACTTCATTTTTAGCCTATTTTAAATATTTAAATGATTAAAAATCCATAAAAATCACAAAAATAATAAATTTATGTAAATGTTCTAAATTGCTTCCTAAGCACTTATGAACAATTATGATATTTTTCCTGATTTTCTAGATGAAGATACTGAATTTTAAAGCTTAAAAATAAGTTTTTAAAGGCTAAAATGGATTTTCACTAAAAATAATTCCAACAAATCAAATAAAACTCATAAAAATATAAAATTTTCTCTTCTGGGTTCTTTGACCTCAAGAAGATTTTATAAAAATACAAAACTTACTTTTCCCCATTTAAAATATTTTATATTAAATAAATACCCTAGAAATTAAAATAATTCTTAAAATTCAAATCAAATTCAAAAAATCACAAAATTTGGTCCAAGGCTTCTCTGGTCTAGGTCTACCTCCAATAAAAATTTTAAGGGATTAGGATTTACCTTGGTCAAGTTAGGAATTTTCTTTGAAAATCCTACTTTTTCATGAAAATAATTATATAAATTAAATTAAATTTTCAAAAATTACATTTTCTCATCTGATATCTTAAATGACCTATGAATGAGGTAGGACAAAAATTTCAAAGTCATTTGGATTAAATTTGATGAATTATGAAGTGTTAGAGTCTTAGGGGCAAATGTGTAATTTTAGAAATTTAGCATTAATTAACATTAGGCTTACTTCAAGGAGGGAAATGAGCAACCTCTGATCTTAATTTAGATGTTTGAAACATAAGAGCTTAATTGGTAGAAACCAACCTCACTTTCTTAATTGAAAAGATAAGTTAACAAATTTCTAAATTATTTAAATTTGGAAATTTATTAAAATAAAATGAACCTAGGACTTTGGGGTATAACCTTTGAAGTCAACAATTAATCAATTTAATACCCCTATTTGGTTTTCAAATGAAATTCAATTAATGAATCATGACCACCTGAAGCTTAACCTTTTCAAAACTAATTAAGACCTCACATAGGTCTTAAGGGCTTAGTAGTGACTTAGGCTAAACCTAGTTTCATTTAAATAAGGATTAGAAAAGTAAATATCATTGAAAAATTAGAACATCTTTCAAACACTACAAGCCCAATTAGGACTAAAATTTGGCCAAGTGTTCCAATAACACTAACTTGGCTTTTTAAGGGTCTTCACCCACATAGGATTCAAAATTAAATTACAAATGATAATTACCTTACTCTTAGGGATAATTGATAAATCAATGTTCATTTAGCATTAGGGTGTTTATAGGATGAATTATTAAGCAACATAATAAGTTTAAATGAGCTCGGGATTTTACACCAGGCAGCGAGAGAGTAGCACAAACTTGCTTCTTTCTCTAGATCTGTTGGATACCTCAGAGATCTAGTAAGCTTAATATGTTTTGCTTGACAAAATCGTCCTTAATTAAAATCCTAAGAACCAACCAAGATATGACATAGGGTTAAGTAGGTCGTCAAAATTTTAATTCCCTGTTGCATATAAACTGCCTTAACATGCCTTTTGAGTTTCAAGTGGTGGAACGAGAAGACTCGTCAGGTACGCTTTTATAGTTTTTAGTATTGTCTTTCTTGTACCTTCATAATATACTTTTATACCTGCAAATTTGCATGCTAAACAACGATGCCACCCTGCATGAAAACTAAAACTATCAGGATAGCCACAAAACCAAAACCAAAACCAAAACTAAAATCAACCAAGATAAAATTCACCTCCACAACATTCAACATATAAAACAACTCAAAATTTAATAAAAAACATCACACAAAACTACAATTGCAACTAAATTAAGATGTCTCTATCGGATAATCGTGAATTCCTCTGAGGAGGTAACTTACGGTTGCTAACGAGGCTTCTCATGGTCTAATTGAAATTATGGAACTCATTAAGTTGAGTTTAGTAAATTCATTTGAACTAAGTGAATCCAATAGAAAATAGTGATGCTGGAACGAGGGAACCGTAGGATCCTAACCGGTGTCGCTCTAATATACTTTAAATTGCCCCCATAAAATTTAAAGAACTTCAATTATAGGGCCACATGATTTAACATTATAAATTGACATATTAGAAAACTCAAACTCGTCACGATAAGGAGCATGAAGCTAGCATGGTGGGAAGCACGACCATCTTCAATAGCAAAACATGTCTTCCCCAGTTAAACTAATCTTCCTTAGATATAAACAATAAAGCCATATGACCTCGAGGTTTCTTGCTTATGCAACGTAATTCTTCATCTTATCTTTAAGCTTTTGTACAACCTTGCTATAAGCCTAAATCGTCTTAGGATTATAAGGTTGTCGTCCGTCATGACCTAAATCCTCACATCTTCCAGGCTATTTGTGTGATCGTTTCATACGAATGTAAGCCCTAACTAATAAAAATTGGTAGGATGAAACACTTAAAAATTTCTCCTCAAAATTGTAGCCAAATATTAGGATAGCTTGGGAAGTCACCGAGGTTCTCCTCTTGACCCATGACATCCCGTAGTTCTTCCTCCTTTGGACTCTACAATAAAATGTTCCAAATTTGAACAAATCCCTTTTCACACCTCTACGTCCGATCTCATTGAAAACTTCTACCATTTTGAATTCTCAGAAGATAATATTTCTTGATTTTTATCAAGAGTCTTCTTAGGTGACTTTGGTCCTATAAGATGTAATTAAATATATGGGCTTGCCCTTATAGGAAGCATGTTCAATCCGAGCTTAATATAAACCCTATTATATTCTTTATATTAAATAGGAGAACTTGTAGAAAAATTAAATGGTTTCGTAGACCAAACGGATGTCATATAATCTTTAGTTTATTTGATCGAGTCTCATCCTCAAGTCTTGTGTTTATCTTTTAGGATAGATACAAGATTTGAGGTACAGAGCTCTTTCATTTAAACTATAAAAAATATGGGGTCAGTTTGATTTATATTTTTCTAAAACTAAATATATATGTAAATTAAAACATCCTTCCAAAGTGGACGACAGGATTTCAATTCAGGTGACCAAAAGCTTCTTACGGGCAACTCTCCAACCAAAAATAGCGTCGACAGCTTCTAGCGACTCCACTGGGGACAAGCTTTTCTCTCCATACAAATAAATAAATTTTATCTTCACACATCAGTAATATGTTCATATCCCTATTTGACCAAATTACTCTACTTCTGTTGGCATACTTTAACCATTTATGTCTTGGGAAAGTACGACTAACTCCTTGGACTTCAGGACTATCTGTTCAACCATCTATGAACAGAGGGGTTCAGGATGCCATCAAGGACTTTTTAAATTTTCATGTGGGGTAGACCCCTAATAGGTGTGTTGGTGGACTAATTCCACCTGGGCATTGTCTGCCACCAAATGGGTCCCGCATTGGGTCCTAAAATACATCACATCTCCCTTCTAATTTTGTCTGCCACCAAATCGTGTTGTGCTGCGCGCACTTTAAAATTTTTTCTTATATTGATTAAATTTTACACCTCTTGATTTTTCTTAAACAAAATTTTAAAGTACACATAAATAAAGACCCACCCGGTCTACAGATCAACCTATAGTTTCAGTGCTTGCTCTAAAAATTATGAGGTTTTTGCAATATAGCTAACCTCAAAACTTTTTGTTTTCAAGTCTGCTGCAATGGCCTTCATAACGCTGACCTTTTTCTGCAACTTGCCAACGAGCCACGAAGCCTGTAACCTCGCTCCTACCATCAAATTTGGAGTCAAATTTGAAGATCTTAAGGTCATCCTCGAGAAAGCCCATTTGTAGTGATGAAGATCACCACACCAGAAATACAGGAGCCATCTGCAGAATTTAGCCTAAACTGCCTTCATGACTTCCTTACCTGCAAGAAGGCCAAAACTACTGCCGTCACGACACCCACCAAACTTGGAAAGAAGTAATGATTATTGAGGATCCAAGTGAAGGATTAACTGTCCCACCACCCATATTTGAAATTGGATTAAGTTCCAAGACTGTACCGCTGACCCAAACTCAAAAGAGGAACCACAGCAGAAGAGTTTGGAGGGCCATCAAAGCTCAGGCTCCCAAGGAGACACCCATTGAGGAGAAGCCTCATCAAGATGAAGAAGTGTTACCAGAAATATATCCACACCTACAAGAGAGTAGACTCCATCCTCTGAAGGATACTGATGGATATGAGAGTATTCAGAGAATCGCCGCCGCATTACCACCACTTCATGGACATGGTGAGGAAAGAAAGAAAATCACTCATATCACCCGAGTTAGTGCAGTTTTCAAAAGGCTAGCTACCAAAGAAGGATGTTCAGTTAACTAGTTACTTAAATGAGTGGGAGATGCAATTTCCCCTCACATGAAAAAAGAAATTTTGAAGGGAATCAAGTCCGCTAGATAGAACCACAAGACAACTGGAGTGTTCCTTACTTGTATCCCTGTTTGGTTCTATTTATGGAACATAGTTGATACCGCAGTAATTACTACTGATTATACCGCCACCATGACCGCAGGCCGTAGGCGGTTAAGTTGAGGCTGGGACCGAAAATCTTACCCATCACCCATTATAGAGATATTCCTACAATCCCAAAGGCAAAGACAAGACAATTACCTGATACTGTAGCCAGTCTATACCACGGGAGCATACTTTCATTTAACATACTGATGTTTCTACTAAGACACTCCATCTTGAAACATCATCGTTAAAAAAGAAAAATGTATGGGTACCCAAGGTCGCTGCACTGATACAGTCCGGTGAGCCCGCGAGACAAGAACATGGAATGAAGCCAGGGTCTGAAATATCTGACATCGTCCCAACAATATCCAACGAGATTGAGGAACAGGAAGAGGAGGTTCATCAGGGTCCTTCAGATCTTAAAGTGATCAAGGAATCTATAATTGATGAAAAAGTTGAGATGCTCAGGATCGAGATTTCCGAGTTAGCTTGAGAGAATTGAGTCTTCATCGATAGTAACAATGAAAATTTTTATTACAATGATTACTTGGAGGAAGATTTCATGCATGTCCATATAATTGAAACACGAGCCACCACATCTGCGCGTGAGGCTCAACCTCTTGCCGAAGAGAATACCTTAGATGAACTGCGTAGGACTATCCTCCTAAGGGATGAGCAAGTTAGTCTACTAGAGAAAAGAATAGAAGAAATGACCACAGCCATGACCGCCATGGCCACTATTCAGGGGTAATCACAAGCGCCGCAATTGGCTTCTCAAGAGAACAATCAGCCAGAAATCATACAAATCTTAGATGAAAGAAGTGAGGTTGCTTCAGCAAATGAAGACAAGAAACATAGAAAGGATTCTCCATCGGGTGCTATACTAGAAAAGGAATTCAAGCAAATGGTTGAACAAGTGTAAGACATCTTAACCCAATCTAAGGGTGGGGCATTGGTTCTAAAGGGTAGACCTTATCCGGAGGAATTCGATGTCGTGCATTTCCCCAAGGGTTTTGTGGCTCTAACTCCAAGATATTTGATGGGAATGAGAATCCCAAACAACATATGGCACATTTTTGAGCCAACTGTGGCAACTTGAGAAATAGTGAAGCTCTACTCTTCCAGCAGTTTGTCAGCAGCTTGTCAGGAATTGCTTTTGACTGGTATGCTAACTTGCCCAATGGGTCGGTTAAAATATTTTCTAAGTTGGAACAACTGTTTGTGAAAAGATTTGTTGGAGCTCAACATCATGTGTCTATTGAAGAGCTCATCATGGAGAAGAAAAAGCCTAGGAAAACCTTGGTAGACTACATTTTGAGGTAGAGAAACCATAGCATGAAATGTGAACCTCAGCTACAGGAATATCATGCGATTGAAATTCTACTCAAGAGCATTCATGGGCCAGTAGGTTTCATGATCAAGGGACTCACCATCAAATCCTTTGAGAAGCTACTCAGTAATGTCAATAGTCTTCAAGAGGAAATAAAGCACATGTAGCCACAAGAAAAGGCTAAGGTGACCAAATGTTTGAAAAGAAATCAAGAGTAGTAACGACCGTTGACAAAGGAAAGCAACCGATGAAGATATATGCAGAAGAGCGTCACCAGTCTTCGTCATAGAATGCTTAGAAATAGAGTAGTCAATCCAATCAGTGACCGCCCTAAGAGGGATCACCCCGAACATGGGATAAGAAAATGTCCCTATCAGAACGATGTAAAACAGTGTTTTCCTTTAAGGATGAAGCTATACCTAAAATATTCAGAAGTCTAATGAAGAAGCTGGAGTTCAGACTAAAAGATCTGAAAAAGCCCAAAAAGGTGGATAAGAAGAATGAACAAAATTATTTCCGATACCACCGGTTGCTTGGGCACACTATAGAGAAATGCTTCATCTTTAAAGACGGGCTCAAGAGGAACCTTAAATAAGGGAACATAACAATCTCAAAAGAATATTTAAGAGAACCTGAACAAGGTTCCATAAATATGATTTCGGCCGAGCCAATATCCCCAATCGATCTGTATACTAGAACAGATGGATGGAGTACAACTTGGGATGAACTCAAGAGGGTCTTCAATCAAATACAGGATCCATCAAAACAATCATATGCATATACCAGAGAAGAAGGATGGAATGAGGTCTAGAGCAGATCATCCAAGAAAATACTGAACAAGATCCAGTCTGCATCAAGACAAGCCTCCATTCAGAGTCCGCAGCATACCAAGCCCAAGATGAAGGTTTTGTCAGGAGATCCTTCATCGTCAAGGACAAAGAAGAAGAAGAGAAGCGTCTCTACAAAGATTGATAGAATGGGGGGTAGGATAGGGGTTACCTTTACAAGATTAGTTGTCTCATATTCGGGGAAGAAAATGCTCGAACCCCTGACTTTGTATAATTATCTTTTTGTCCCTTTGGGGTCTTATGAATATAATAATTATGATTTTGGCTACATTTTAACTATTTTTAGTGATAGCATAACTGATTATGATCAATCTAACTTCGATCTTGATCCCCAAAATGAACCTCAAATTGTACTCGAGTTTGATGAACTCATTGTCAAGTCCAAAGAAGACATCAATGATATCGTTTACAGCAAAATCCATAACGAGGAGCCAATTCTTGAGCATCACGGTACATTGCTTACCATCAACTTAGATCTTTTCAATGAAGACGAGGAGACATCAGAAGATTCAAAAATGATATCTCAAGAAAAAGAAATCACAGAAGTTAACTTGAGCGAAAAAGTGTTACCACCAAGGACAGCTCCAACAAACAAAGGAAAGCATATAATGAATAGAGAGGAGATACCCCCACCTCCACCAGTAGAAAAACCACATGATTAAAACAAAATCAAAGGATCATACAAAGTAGACTACAATATGCTAGCTCATCTTAGGAAGTTATCAGCCCAACTAAGCATCTAGGACACTTTGATCTTGTCAAAGGAGATGAGAGAGTCTCTGGTTACAGCTTTGCTTGACCTAGAAATTTGATTAGCTCAGTTGGCCAGCACATCCTCAGATTAAGTTTGTTCATTTAAAGAACAGGCTGGGGTAACCTTCACAGACGAAGACTTGCTGATCGGTACCGCCAACCACAATCGTCCAATCTACATCTCCGTCAACATTTACATCTCCGTCAACATCGACAGATTTGTGTTGTCCAGAGTTTTAGTAGATCTCAAAGCATCTCTTAACTTGATGAGCCTACAAACATTGACCTATTTGAATATTGAAGCTCAAAAGCTTACAACCGATAAAATGATGTTAAGAGGATTCAACCAAAAGGGAGAAAGAGCCCTTGGATCAATTACATTACTTATGAAGGTTGGAGAACACATGATAACCCCTAAATTTCATATCATTGACGCCGAGACTGACCAAAGAAAAATATGTTGAGATTTTCATACATATTCTACACAGATTTTGATGATATTGCACCTTAAAGGAAGGTATTTTTGATGTTTTGTAGTAGGTATGTCGAATTATGGTCATTGGAGCAAAAAGATGCAAAAAGGAGCGAATTTGGAGCAAAAAGGACCAAAATATAAAGATTTGATCATGGGCGCCAACGGCGAGCTTGACGCCGCCGACAACGAGTTTTTCCTGATAGTCTAGAATTAAATATTCAATTAGGCCATCGATGGCGCCATTGAGACCTCCGATGGCGAGCACGTCGGTTCTCTCAACAGATGCATTGAATGTAGATGATTTTGTAAGGGACAGTTGGGAAACTCTTGAAAACTCTTCTACAACTTTAAAAAAAACATTTGGAGGCCGAAAAAGGGGGTGTCCACGAGTGTCTGCTGAGTCTTTGTTGTTTGTGGTGCCCATTAGAGTGTAGAGAGTGGTTAGTATTGTGAGGAATTCTTTGAGAGATTGTAAGAGTGAAAGGAAAGTGAGAGATTTCTTCCTCCTTGCTGCTTCAAAGGAGAAATCTGTGTGTTGTAAAGAAAAAAGAGATTCAGAGGAACTTCGAGGAGTTGCTTGGGGAGGAATTAGAGATAAGTGGTATTTACTCATTGAAGTTTGTATGTCTTTTCTTTTATATATAAATTCCAAGTTTTGTTGTATCTTCTCCATGAGTTCTGAATAGTTTTCTTTGTCTTTCTCCTTGTCTTAGGATTTTGTGAAATAATGATTTGAATTAGTTGTGCCACGAGAATGTTAAAGAAGTTTTGATGATCGTTTCACTTCAATCTTAATTTACTTTCAATCTAGCCCATAGACTTGTTAAATTATGTTGAGTTTTACAACTAAAGTGAAGATTACATCTAAGATTTAGCGAGATCAAAGTCCTTGAATGTTTGGTGCAAATAAATAGGGAAATAAAAATTATTGGGCGTAGAATTGGAGATTTTAGAGTGACAGACTAAAATCCTCAATTCGGTCCTATCGTTTGGGTGTTGAAGTGTAGATGTTAGCCCGCAGGCGAGGGGAATGTGGGAGCTTAAGTGAGGGCTTGTATCCTCCCAGCCTAGCCACATATTCAGTAACCAAGCATAGGATTAGTCAATGTTATTTATGCCCAGTCCAAAGGGTAAATAATAGGTCAGATTTTATTTGACACAATACAATTTGAACTAATTCAATTTATCAATTCACTTAAATTTCTTGACAAGGAGAAGGATGCTTTCTTATATATTGAACTTCACATTAGAAACTTTATTAGTAGAATTAGTCAATTAAGAGTTTATTAAAATTACATTTTTATTTCAATTGTCTATTAGTGATAAATATGCAATTTGAACTATATTGTTGTAGTTAAGTATTGATTTTTTAAATCTTAGTTCGTAGCCTCTAAAATTACTCCCTGTGGGATCGATATTCGGGACCCCATTAGAGCCCTGTATTACTTGAGTGATACGTATACTTGCATTGAAAAATGTGACTTTACAATTATTGAATATTTTATACACATCATCATCAAATCTATAACTGTTATCAAGTTTTTGGCGTCGTTGCCTGGGATTTAAATCTTCTAGCAGCAGTATCAAATTCTTGTGTTTTTATGCATATGTAAAGTTGCTGTCAGAAACCTCTTTTAACGCTCTACTGGGTCGACCATGGATTCATAAACACAATATGGTTCCATCATCTCTACACCAATGCATCAAATACTGCAAAGATGGTCAAGAAAATTGCATCAAAGGAGAACTACAACCATTTTCAGTGCATGAAGTTGGTATCCATAAAGTTGCTGCCTACTACGTGCCTCAAAAGAGGATTGTCTTCTCTCGTGAAGTTATGACAAACAAAGATGAAGATTTATAAAACTTACATAGAGGAGGCCATTCAACTCCACTTCAGCAATCTTCCACCACTCCCTTACAACAAGTTGGTGAAGGTTCTTTTAGTTCGCACACCTGAGGTCGATGCCGGGGACGTGGACGAGGAAGGATCAATTTAATTGTAGAATGGACTAGGCCAACCATCAACGTTAGTGATGAAGACAGTTCTGAAGACGAGATAATGATGACAAGACAGAAGAGACCTCAATTCGAGATATACCTAGAGGATACAGAGAAAAATGAATATGAAACAATGTATGATCAGATAAATCACTATGTGAATGCTATGAGCCTTACTCTAATTCTCTTTTAAGAGATCGAGAGTTTAGAGTCAAGGAAGTCTGTAGTATTGGTTCAAAGTCGATCAAATTTTACCGTGCTTCTACCTCTACTAACTTGAAAAACATGTAAATTTGGATGATGATCTTAACGAATTAATGAAATTGCCTTTTGGTTACTTCTCGCCTTATGTTCAAAAGTTAATTCAACAGGGATACTTACCAAAACAAATGCCGAAAGATAAATTTCAACTTTTTGAAAAATTATGGAATGGTAAAAGTCGAACTCCAAATTCAAAAGAGGGTCTCGGATTTGGTACAGTTGGTCAAGTCAATGATTCTGAATTTTGCTTGGTTGTTACTGGTGAGTCAGAAGAGGATTGCCTTAGGATAGAGGATGACTGTAATGATCAACCAATGGAAGATGCTCCACTAGAATTTGAGGAGGAAATTAAATCTACCATTAATGAATTGAAAGAGATTAACCTCGGGACTGAAGAACAACCCCGACCTTTATTTATAAGTTCTCTACTCATTGAAAAAGAATCTACAGAATTGATCAAACTATTAACAAAATTCAAAGATTGCTTTGCATGGAGCTAGGATGAAATGTCAGGAATATCCACAGAAGTTACAGTCCATAAACTCTGGGTGGACAAGAATATAACCCCAGTAAAATAAGCTCCCAGGAGAATACGCCTTGAAATAGAACAATAAGTCATTGCCGAGGTGAAAAAATTAATAGACACCAACTTTGTGAAAGAAAAGTAGTACCCCACATGGTTGGCTAACATTGTACCTGTTAAGAAGAAAAACGGTCAGATCCGTGTTTGTGTTGACTTCAGAGATTTAAACAAGGCAAGTCCAAAAGACGAATTTCCACTACCCATACCAAAAATGATGGTGGATATCGCTTGAACACATGAAATTTTCTCCTTCTTGGATGGGTCGTTGGGAAACAACCAAATCAAGATGGTTCCCGAGGATACAACACTTACAGCCTTCAGAACACCGATCAAAATTTTTTGCTACACAATGATGTCGTTCAGCCGAAAGAACGCTGGAGCAACATATCAGCGTGCAATGATGAAGATTTTTTACGACCTCATTCACAACCAAGTAGAATGCAAAGATGATGATTTGGTCATCAAAAGTAAACAAAAAATAGACCATTTGTACAATTTGAGGATCGTGTTTGAACTCTTACGACGATATGACCTTAAAATGAATCTCTTAAAGTGCGTCTTTGGCGTTACCTGCAAGAAATTTCTGGTTTTTGTTGTCTGTCATCGGGGAATCGAGATCGACCCAGATAAAATTAAAGCTATCTCAGAAATGCCTCCTCCTAAAACCTTGAAACAATTACGTTCCTTTCAAGGGAAGTTGGCATATCTGGGATGCTTTATTTCTAATCTCTCAGGTAGGTGTCAGCCTTTCTCGGCATTGATTAAAAAAAATGCCAAATTCGTTTGGGAAGAAAAATGATAGCGGGTCTTCGAGGACGTTAAACAATATTTAATGTCACCTTCTGTCTTGGCAGCCCTTATCCCAGAGAAACCTTTGATACCTTATACCGCAGCCTTAGATGACTCTTTTGGAGCCCTCTTAGCCCAAGTCAATGAGGAGGGTAGAGAAAATGCACTCTACTACTTGAGTCGTTGCCTAATACTGACGGAGATAAAGTATCCATCTATTGAGAAGCATTGTCTGACATTAATTTTCACCACCTAAAAGC
Organism: Phalaenopsis aphrodite; assembly: GCA_003013225.1. NCBI lineage: Eukaryota > Viridiplantae > Streptophyta > Magnoliopsida > Asparagales > Orchidaceae > Phalaenopsis > Phalaenopsis aphrodite. The sequence continues at coordinate 29,611 of NEWO01001560.1, forward strand.
TTAGACATTACATGCTTTCTCATAAAATTACCCTATTCTCAAAAGTGAATCCATTGCAATGTCTGATGACCTGACCAACATTCTCCGGACGTTTAGCAAGATGGTCAATGATCTTATTGCAATTTGATATAACTTATGTTCCCCTCTGTACTATCAAAGAATAGATACTAGCAGACTTTCTCGTTGCACACCCACTGCAAGCTGGGTTCTCTCTCAACGATGAGTTACCAGATGAGAAAATACTACAAATGAAAATTTTCAGCGTGCAACGCTAAGAAATGTACTTCGATGGTCCTTCGTCAGCTAAAAAAGACAAAGGATCAGACACAGTTATACCAGGCAAAGCAGAGATCGGTTTGATCTTTATCACGCATAAGGGTATTTTGAGGTTCTCATACCACCTGATAGAGTCGTGCACCAAAAATGAAGCAGAATATGAAGCTTTAATCACCAGATTGGGAATGACAATCTCAATGGATATAAAAAACATTGTCATCTATGGGACTCCCAACTCGTCATCCATCAAGTCACCAGACAATACATAATTTTGAAACTAAGATTAGCAGAATACCATCAATACACGATGAAGCTCCTGGAGCAGATTCCTGATGTGACTTTTTATCGGATTCCTAAGGGAGATAATGCCCATGCTGACGCTCTAGAAAAACTTGCTAAGGAGATGGCATGGCCCCCAAAGGATTCCATTAAAATCATAGTACAAGGAAGATGAGTATTGTCTCAGATTTACCTTAAAAATCTACACAAGCTAAAAAAAAAGAAACAATAAATATAGTTGCAAACATCAACAAAGATTGGTGCAAGCCATTAATAGAAGATTTGTATACTACAATGCTACTAGAAGACAAGTCTGAGGCACATCATATCATAAGGAGGGCTATGTCTTACGCCCTGATGAGAAATGTTCTATACAGAAGATCATTCGATCAAATGTGGCTACAATGTTTGAGTTGAGTCGAAGCATAGATTATTGTCAAAGAGGTACATGCCGGATTGTGTGGCGCTCATCAGTTAGGGCCGAAAAAGAAAATGAAGATCAAAAGACTCAGGTATTATTAGTCAGCAATGATGTCTGACTGTATGAATACAGCCAGAAAATGTGACAGCTTTCAAAAGCACCAAGATCAATAATTTCGTCAAAAGACATCAGATATATTGGAGAAACTCTACGATATACTATCCTAGAGCAAAAGGTTTGGCTGAAGCCTTCAACAAAACATTAGTATATATTTTGAAGAGAACACTGGATGAAAACAAAAGGGATTGGTATAACAAACTATTAGAAGCCTTGTGGGCCTACCGGATGTCTTCAGGACTCCCACTTAGTGTACACCCTATATGTTCGTGTACGGGTCTGAGGCCGTGCTACCGCTAGAGGTCCAAACACCGTCTCTTAGAGTTGTTATTGCTAATCAGCTCACGATAAGAGAAAGTGAAAAACTCAGACTTGAAGACCTGGAAAGTCTTGAGGGAAAACGAATAGAAGCACAACAACATTTGGAGTTTTACCAGGTGAAGATGGTACAAGCCCATGACAAATTGGTCCGCCCAAGGATATTCAAAGTTGGTGACCTTGTACTTGTGCTCAAAAGGCCTATCCTTGCACGCCGCAAAATAGGTGGAAATTTTAAGCCAACTTGGGAGGTACCATTTGTCGTTAAAAGGTCTACATAAGAGGAGCTTACCAGTTAGTGGACTTCCAGGGCGAAAGATCCATGTTACCAACAAATGGACGATACCTAAAAACCTATTACGCAACCTGACGCTGCTTGCCTTCACTCACTTTGAAACTTTAAAACTTTGATTGTTTTCGGGTTATCTATGTGGCCAAATGTCTATGACCAGGTCCAATTTTGTAATTAACCTCAATATAATGAAAATTTTGAGAAAAAAAATTTAAAATTCAAATTTTCTCTATTCCACTTTTGAGTATAATGTTCCACAAAAATTAAACAAAATTCATATATAAGTAAACAATTCATTTCACTAAAATAAGCTAAAATTTACTTCAATAAATATTTTGTTTTGTTCTTGTTCATGCCAAGTTTTGGCCCACTGACATTTTTTCT